>CM033106.1:19595496-19664377 GCA_019321725.1 Paulownia fortunei
TGTATGGAGGTCAATAAGTAGCCAATACAACATCCATCACCTATCTGGTAGAATACAAGAATCTCCTATACTTTCATAGTCCTTGATCCTGAAGAGCTTGGCTAAGGTAGGATGAATACCAGACGTAGGGCTTTCTAGTGATTCATCAAAGGATCAATGTGACTTTAAATGGAATTATAGTTATTAATTCAAAATAGGGTTTTGACTAATAATCCATGCCCTAGATTTAATCGGGAGATTAGTTAATGGAGGGAGCATATTTGCACTATACTCGTTGTTAGAGTAGTGCCTGGCATGCCAATTAGATTGTGTGTCCTTTATACTCTTGTATTTATTAAAATAATTTTTTTCAAATCATAATAATAAAATAGGCAAATTTCTGTATATTTAATTGCATCTTGTAATTAGATAAAATGTATAGACCAAACTTAGCTACGAGGCATAGTCATGCATTTGATGATAATCATAAAATATCCCTCTATGGCTTTGGTCTTAAATTAGTTTCGAGTCAAGGATTTTTTTAAATGAGACATCGAATAGCCCAATAGGCTCATGCATACAATGCATGCTCGCATTAGAATGATGTCTCGCTTCATGGACATTGGTGTAATGATGCTAGTGCATGTATACAGGTGCTTGTTAGGGAATAAGTACACTGAACAGGCCACTGAAAATTCTTAATTGGAAACTTATTTGTCGAAATAAGAACTTTCATGTTACGATAGTACATGATTAGTCCTTTGACTTGAGGCACCATGGTAGCCTTGTGCATGTCGTGTTTCATTTTGATGTATTTTCTAATTGCCTAACATCACAAAGAGGATACATTAGATGTTGCACTGATATGTATGGAGGTTAATAAGTGGTCAACAAAGGATCTGTCACTTGTCTAGCAGAACAAGTGAATCTCTTATGTTTTCATTGATCATGACTCAAAAGTCCTTAGCCAAGGCAGGATGAATGTTGGATGGGGGTTTTCTAATGATTCGTTATAAGTCATTGAAACTTGAAATGGAATCATAGCTATTGATCAATTAGGGTTTTGACTATTAATCCATGCACTAAATTCAATCGAGAGATTAGTTGATTGAAGGACCTTGTGTGTATGATACCCATAATTGAAATAGGTTCGCTATTTCACCTAAGTCTAGGTAGTCATGATACACTTGTTATGTATTTTTCATGACTTGTGAGGTTCTTGAAATTAAGGAGTTAATTTCAAGCAAATTAATTAATTGAATTAATTAATCCGAATAATAATTATTATTCATAAGTTGTAAATATTGCAAGCCTACTGCTAACTTAATTGTAAACCTAAAGGGTTACATACAATTTGAGATGAAATATTTCGAATTTAGGAATTGATCCAAGGGGTTGAATCCAATTAATTAATGAAAATTAATTAATTGGTTCTTAAATTACTTAGGGAACATAATTGGAGTGAAACAATTATTTGATTGGATCAAATCAATTATGTGTAGTCCATAAACTAATTTAATTAATTTACTGAATTAAATAATTAGATTATTTAATAAGCCTAATTTGATTAGGTGGGCTAGATGGGAATTAATTAATTGAATTTAGGTTAAGATAATTAATTAAATTAATTATAGGATTTAATTTTAAGTCTAACCCCAATTCTCAAAGGCCCATGAGGAGATGCCCATGAAGGTGGTTGGGAAATGATTGAAAGTCAAGAGTTTTGAATTTTTGAAAAACCTTAAATATCTTTGGAATATATGAAAGAGATAAAGTTGAAACAATTTTAGATAAATTAAAATATCTTTCAACCAATCAAAAAGAGACACAAAATACCAAGAGTGATACTCTTGAAATTTTGAGTGCCCGAAAATTATAGGGAGAATTTTTATCTATCTAATTTCCGGCTATATATAGAGAGAGAGAGAAGAAAAAATATTTCTTCATTCATCCTTTTTTCCACCAAAAATTCCATCTTTTATTTGAAGTATTAATTATTTTATCATAATTATATTATAATAATTAATATTCTTTACACACACTCCATAAACTAGGTTAGAAAAGAAATCAAAATTGCTAAAGAAATTTTGATTTTGTGTTTTTGCTCAAAGTGTGGACCACTTTAGAGGGGAGACGCGTAGAACCCTATAAACCAAATTCAGAAAATGAGCTAGCAATTGATTGTTCATAATCTACGATAATCGAAGTGCATAGAAAGGTATGAATCAAAACTTTAATTATTTTACTATAACTGTTGAAAATTGCGAGATCGTTAGAAATTGGATTGGATTTGGGATATTGCTATAATTGTTATGCTATGATATTTTTAAAAATTTTAATTTTTCGTTGTGTATACCCCGAGATCACATGAAGCTAATAGTGGTATTAGAGCCACGGTTTGCACAATTCTAATTAGATTCGATTTATGTCTATGAATTTAATTATTAAATTTTGATTGATTTATTGTAATTTTGATTAGGATAAAATTATTTTGCAATTAATTTAATTGTTAAATAGAACATGTATGATTGAATTTCATTCGATCAAAAGAAAAAAAATGGCACGACACCAGGCAGCGCGCATGCAGCAGCTGCCAACTACATGTCAGTATTGCACTGTGCACACTAGCGGTGTGCCATATGTGCGATACATAGGGATGATGGACATCCTCGTCATGTTGAATCGCAAAATTTAATTTTTTTGATTTTATAATTAAAGTGTTAATTTTAAAATTTTGAAAAATGAGTTTTTCTTGAAAAATAGAGATTTTATCCCAAATCGTGAAATTACAATTTAAAAGGATGATAAATTTACATGCTTTAATAAATTCATGTGATGTATTTATTAGTATGTATGGGATGATCATGGAGCCATTTGGACCAATGTGATTGGATTTATTTATCTTTGGATTTTTTAAATGGGGCATGCGAGTCTCTTATTCATTTCTTACGTATACTTTACATTTTTAAAATTAGAGTAGAATAGGGTGAGTTTTTTCTTTTTGGTTTTTGGTGGACAAGAAGAAGGACCAAGATGAAGAATCAAGAGAAGACCCATGAATGTATAGGATATATTTATGTAATAGAAATTAATTTCTATTTTCATTCTATTACCCTTAGATTGACCTAGATCCATTTTTGGCTTTGATGGATCAGATAGGATTGACTCATGATCATCCGGATTATGTATGTATTAGATGCATGCGTAGGGTTTATTTAATATTTTCAAATGATATGCTTGCCGTCAATTGAATGCAAATTTATTAAATAAACCAAGATTAAAATTGATGAGGTCTTGGTTAAAATAAATACCTCACTTGAATTAAAAAAATCAAGTAACAGAAATTTTGAATTCCGATTTCAAGCAAATATGGATAAAATTGAGTTGGACCTAATAATCCATGCCTACTATCAAAAGTAGTTGACATGACGATACTACCTTACTTTGTCATTGGTCATGAGTCGTGGAATGACTCTATAATGAAAAGTTGTGATCTCTACTAAGCATGGTGATGCCCATAGGATGGGCTCGTCTCTACGTTGGCCATGAGTCATGGAACGTTTTGATGCTCCATCTACATGGAGGTTTGATTGGTCTCGCTTGATACTTAGTACCATATGGGCTCATAAAATTGGAGTATATGAGAAGAAGTGAGGTAAAGTATCTTGAGGGTTGCATGGAGATACAATCGTTAAAAGTTAACTACATTTCAATATGTTTTATGGCTCATAAAATTTGGGCATATGACATATTGATTGGGCCTCAAGCCCACTAGGAAATAAGATTTCCTCAATTGCCATTAGGGATGATGGAATTCAAATAAAATAATAGGAGATATTTATTACTTAAGACCTTGTTATAAATGAATATGATTTTGAAAGAATGCTAATTTTCTGCCTCGTTTAAATTTGTAGATTGTCTATAAATGGATAAAAATCCACTTGCATCAATTCTGGATGCTAATAAATTAATTGTTCCCAACTATGTCGATTGGTTGAGGAACCTTCGGATTGTTCTACAGTCCGAAAAGAGGGATTACATTCTTGATATGATCCCGTCGCGGGCTACACCAGAAGACGTTAGTAAGGAGGAGCTTGTGGATTATCATAAGCTGGTTGATGATGATATGCATGTGTAATGTTATATGATGGCATCGTATGTTAAATGAGTTGCAGAGATAACGTGAGTTTCAGAGACAACATGAGGTATATGACCATGCGCATGATATATATTTTCACTTACAAGAGTTGTGTGGTGAACATACTAGGCAGGCGAGATATCAGATCTCGAAAGAGCCTTTAAGGACCCGTATGATGGAGGGCTCTTCAGTCCATGATCATGGATTGAAAATGATAGGATTGATTGAAAGGCTCGAGTTACTTGGAGTCGTTATGGATAACGAGCTCTATTTGGATCTCATCCTGCAGTCTTGTCTCCATCATTTGACACCTTCGTAGTCAACTTCAATATGTATAAAATGGAATCTATCATTGCAGAGTTGGTTAACATGTTGAAGATGGTTGAGTTCACTATGAAGAAGGACAAGTTGGTCATGCTTGTTGGATCCTCATCGAACTCAAAGGCTGCAAAGTCTAAGAAAAAAAGGGGAGAGAAAAGCATTTCTCTAAATCCAAAGGCATGAAGCCAACATGTGGTGTCTCTAAGAGTTCCAACAAGACCAATGACAAGTGCCACTACTGCGGCAAACCTGGGTATTGGAAGAGGAACTGCAAGGAGTACCTTGCGAGCTTGAGGAATTCAGGTTTTTATTTTGTTGAAGTTAACTTATCAGTTAACAATGCTTTTTAGGTATTGGATACCAACTGTGGGTCTCATCTTTGCAATAATTTGGAGGTGATGGCAAGAAGCAAAAAGCTAAGTAGGAGAGAGATAGTCCTGCAGCTGGGGAATGGAGCAAAGGTTGCTGCATTAGCCATAGGAAGTGTTAACTTTGCTTTAGGAAATGGAGTAGTTTTAGTTTTAAACAATTATCATTATGTTCCAGAGATAGTTAAGAACATTATCTTCATTCCTATTTTGGATAGAGAAGGTTTTACTTTTTCAACAAAATGTGGAAGTTGTTCCATTTTTAAAGATTCAGTTCTAATCACCTCTGGCATATTGATGATTGTCTTATATTCTATTACTTCCCATAACTCCTTTTTTCATGTTCAACAAAATAAAAGAAAAATAGATAATCATAGTTCCCAACTCTTATGGCATGCTATATTAGGTCATATCTCTGAGAAGAGAATTCATAAGTTAGCCCAATTGCTCAAATCTTTCGAGAGAGTCAGGAATGACAACATGTGAGTCATGTCTCAAAGGAAAAATAACCAAATCACCATCTATTGGACAAGTAAAGCAAGCCAAAGATCTATTGTATTTGATCCATTCGGATGTATATAGGTCACTAAGTGTTAGTGCTCGTGGGAACTATCACCACTTTATAACTTCTACTGATAATTATTCTAGGTATGGTTATGTCTACTTTATGAGGTATAATTCTGAAGCTTTTAAAAAGTTTAACGAATTCAAATATGAGGTGGAGAAACAAACTAGGCTAAGTTTCAAGGCTCTTTGATCTGATCGAGGAGGTGAATACTTGAGCACAGAGTTTCTTGATTATCTAAAAGAGAATGAGATTCTCTCTCAGTGGAGCCCTCCTACTACTCCTCAACTCAATAGAGCTATGGAGCATAAGAATCAAACCTTGTTGGACATGGTTTGATTAATGATGAGTCTCACTAGGCTTTCTATTTCATTATAGAGTTATGCTCTAGAAACGGTGACATATCTATTAAATAGAGTGCCATCAAAGTCAGTGCCCAAAACACCATATGAGATATGGTGTGGGAAACCACCCTCTTACAAATACCTTAGGGTATGGGGGTCTGCTGCTTACATGAAGCATCAAGTAGGAGATAAATTGGATATGAGATCCAGTTTATGTAGGTTCGTAGGGTATCCATTGGATACTCCTTCTATAACTCCTCAGAACAAAAAGTGTTTGTTTCGAGGAATATCACCTTCTTAGAAGAGGAGTTTCTATTAGATAGAAATAGAGAAGTCGTAGAACTTAAAGAAATTCAAGAACCTCAGAGCCTCCCAACAGATGCAATAACGGGCCAACCAGCTAAGGCTGGGCCTTCGGACACACAATCTCATAGGAGATCCCAAAGGATCTTAAAGCTACCCGAGAGGTATAGCTTTTTGTTAGAGAACAATGAGGAGAATCTCCCCTTGGATAGTGATCCAAGGACTTATGGAGAGGTGATGTCAAACATCGACTGGGGGAAGATGGCAAGAAGCCATGTAATTCGAGATGGACTCCATGTACTCCAACAAGGTATGGACCTTGGAGGAACCACCATAGGGAATAGTTTCTATTGGCTGCAAATGGGTCTACAAATGAAAGCTTGGAGTAAATGGAGAGGTAGCGACATATAAATCATGACTGGTCATGAAAGGTTATACTCAAAAACAAGGAATTAATTATGAGGAAATTTTTTTGTCAGTAGCGTTGCTTAAATCCATTCGGATACTACTAGTCATATCAGCGTATTATGACTACAAGATATGGTAGATGGATATGAAGATCATTTTTCTTAATGAAAATATTAAGAAAGAGATCTATATGAGGTAGTCAGAAGGCTTCATATCCAGAGGGAGTAAGCAAAAGGTTTACAAACTCTAGAGATCTATTTATGGACTCAAGCAAGCTTCCCGAAGCTGGAATATTTGGTTCAATGAGGTAATCAAATTGTTTGATTTTCACAAGAACCTGGATGAACCATGTGTCTATAAGAAGGTTAGTGGGAATGCAACGACATGTATTGTGCTACATGTTGACTGTTCTACTCATTAGGAATGAAGTAAGGATATTGCAGTCAACTAAGACTTGGTTGTCTAATCAGTTCTCCATGAAGGATTTGGGGGAAGCATCCTTTATTCTTGGAATAAAGATCTATAGAAATTGGTCAAGAAGTATAATCGGACTATCACAATCCACATATATAGACAAAATGCTAAACAGGTGTAGTATGGAGAAATCCAAGCGAGGATTCTTGTAATGAGTCATAACGTTTTTCCCTCAAGGGAAATATCTCCTAAGACTCCTAAGGAGACGGAAAAGATGACCCGCATACTTATGCATCTGCCATAGGAATCAAAATGTATGGTATGCTACATACAAGGGTTGATGTCATATATGCTTTGAGTGTCACGAGTAGATATCAGTCCAATCAAGGTGAGGAACATTAGAAAGCTGTAAAAATGATCCTGAAGTATATGAGTAGGACTAAGGATATCTTTCTTGTATACGGCTCTAGAGAACTGAAACTAGAAGGCCATACTGATTTTAGTTTTTAGTCCAATATAGACGACTAATGAGATATTCTCATTTTGAAGTTGCTTTATATCCCTTACTAAAATTTCTTTAGATCTTTCTTCATATCTCATACCTCAATTTAGTTCTATTGGTTTCTTCTTCAGTAGATGAGATAGATTCATGATATACTTTCTTAAAATGAACACATGAAACATATTGTGAACTCGAGACATTGATGCAAAGAGGTCTAGTTTACAGGCAATGTCCCCAATTCTCTTAGTAATGCAAAATGAACCAATGTACATAGGATCAAGTTTGTACGTAACATTCCCAATTTTTTTTTTCTGCCCAAGCAGCGTAATCCCTTTCATTGGAGACACCTTCAAAAATTTGATCCCCTATCATAAATTGCAATGATATTCCTCTTTAATCTGCATAACTCTATGGTCACCTCTAACTATTTTTCATATATTGGCAATTTGTTCTACCATTTCTATCATTTCCCAAGCTATATTCAGCCTAAAAGAACACCAAATTCATTTCAATAAAATGATGACCTATGTTTTCTATCACACAATGCCCCATAGAGAACTATCGCAAGTAGCCTTATCACTGTTGTTATAAGAAATTCCACCTAAGGAAATATTATCTCAATTGACATCAACAATCTAATGTACAAGCTCTAAACATATCTTGCAAAGTCTAATTTGTTTGTTCTGATTGGCCATTGATACACGGATGATCACAATACTAAAATATAATTTTGTTCCCAATACCTGATGTATGATCTTCTAGGAAGTGGATAATGACCTTAAATCTACATCAGAACTAATAGACACTAATAAACCATAAAGTCTAACCACTTCCTATGCATTTATCTTTCCATAGATTTCCATGAAATACCAGGGGTAAATTGAGAAAAAATTAGCATATTTAGTTAACCTATGAACAATAACTCAATTCCATTATCATATACAAAATTCATGAATGCTTTTCCATTTCCACCTGAAAATAAAAGTCGAACTAAATCATTCCTATATATACACTTTTACATATATCCTTTTTTTGTGGCAAACCAAATATTAACAATATATCCCATAATAGCTCGTCCAATATTCGATATCTGTATATTTTCTTGAGATCACAAACATCATTCATACCACTAAATAAAATAAATAGAAAGGTATATGATCATCACCTAAAGCTTAGTCTTGCAATTTTGTATCCCTCATTTTCACATCTATCTCTTATTAAGAGATTATTATCACTTATCACAAAACTCTATTTAAGTGCCTTTTATGCCTTCCATCATTGACCTTATTTTGAGCATTTAAAATTAGATCAATGAAAATTAGTCTTAGCAAAATATTAATAAATAGATAATTCACCATTTACTCTAATTCATCCTCTATACAACCCTCAATTCCCATAATAGTTTATGATGTAAAATTTGTATGAATATTATTCTATTGAGATATTTCATTCCAATGACATCTGTAGTTATATGGATCATACCATACATTCACTTCCTAATAATATCCATCATTTCTTTAGTTCAACTCCTTTTGAATATATACACATTTCAAGTACTTCGATTTTATAATGTCACATGTAGTATTATATAAATAATCTAATTAATTCGAAGAGTGTCGAGTAACTTTTCTATATTGAATCAAACATATACAAAAAACACAATGAGATACACCACCACTATACATAATAAATAACCTATTTCTAAAGTTGGAGTCACTACTGAAGATAAAATCAATTCTCTTTAAGTAATTTGAGATTTCTTCCCACTTAGCAAACTATTCAAATTTCATATACCTACATTTATGATGAAATAAAGTGGTAACAACTAAGGAGAAATTTTGACTGAATACCCAATAATATCACTAACCCAATTTTTTTTCTTATTTCTATCACATTTAATATTCTTCCCTATTTCAGTACAATCTCAAAGTTTTGAATAGTTATAAGGACACCTTCTTTAAAAAATTACTAGTCCCAAAAATAAATATTGTATTAAATAACCAAAAGATCTCATTTACTAAATTGAACAAATAGTTTATACTTCCTTAGAATTTCCAGGATCATAATGAAAAGTCCATCATATTTCTCCTCATCGTATACTAAGATATCATCAATGAATATCACCCCAAGCATACCTATATAGAATCATCAAACACATTATTCATCATGTATATCAAAATAATTAGGGCATTAGTCAATTCAATAGCACAACAAGAAATTCATAATTAATTCAAACTTAAAATCAATCCTCAAGATCACAGTAACTCCTCTTAATTTATCAAATAAACCTTAGTAAGAAAAATCTGTACTTATTATAAATTATTACTCAATTCAGTTGCAATAAATAATACATAACCTCAAGTTTCATCTTTATTCTAGGTGAATATGAAGTGGAGCTTGTTTTGAAGAAACACTAGACCTTAATGCCTTGCCCAATATTATAACAATATCACTTAAGTTTCCTCGAATTCTAATAGGTGTATATGATAAGCTAAAAGAGAGATTGGATTTGTTCTTACAACTATATTCAGGATAAAATCAATTGGTTAATCAATAGCATGCCCAAAAAACTTCTTTTTAACATGTATCAATAGATCTAAGATCACACAAATGGATTTTTAGTAAACTTGGTCATTTTTAAAAATTCTAACATAACATAAAGATCGATAATAACTTTTTCCTACTACTCTCTTTTATCGTAACTGTAGAAAATTATAATTTGAAAATCTTCTTTATTTTCTACAAATAGTAAACATTTTCTAGTCCCCATAAATGTAATGCCCAATTCTCTCATACATAGCCAATAATAAGCATCTTGCATGAACATGCATCTAATCAATGTGCATTATCGAATTATGGCATACAAATAGCATGATTGCACAAACATGAATAATTATTATTATATGCTCCAGTTATGCTTTAACATGTATTAGTACATGCAATATGAACTTTTGTTTCTTGATTTAACAAATTCCTTAAGTGTCTTTTTGCAGTGAAAAGGTCGGTATCTCGATTAAGGAAGATTAATATGTCGAATGGCCATGAAATAAATTATTTGTATTGATCCATACTTGTTGCATTCTAAAGTGATTATTTGCCTAAATATTTGCTTTAAATATGTTACATTTGGCTAAGAACTAAAAGTATGCAAAATGGTGCAATTTGAGTGGTTGGTTGACTAGGTTGCATGAAACCATTCTAAACCGCATTGCACTTGATTATAATACAAAAGCATCAATTTTTGTCATCTCCCTAGCCCATAAATGTGGCTCTTTGTGTGAGAAGACACCAAGCATGAGTCAACCAATCATCACCCTCCACTTATCTCTCTTTGAAATGTCAAACAAGTCATTTTTAGCCATGTTTTCTTGTGGAAGCTCCTCAAGAATGACCAGCCCTTCTCTCTAAGTTTCTCTCAAATTTCTACACTCTCACACTCACAGAAATTGAATTTAATTCATAGGAATCCATAAAAACACAGACTAGAACAAGTTTCTATTCTTTTTAAGCTTGGAAAACCATTGATTTTGGAGTTTAATTCCAATCTAATCAAGGTATATTCTTTTTCAATATTTGTTATGATGAATTTATGGTATCTTGGATGGTTAAATTTTTTAGTATATTTTTGTATGATTTAAAACTTAAGTGGCTATACTTGAAGTCAAAACCAAGCTAGTTAAGTTAGTTTCTAGCAAAATTGATAGTCTTGTGAAATATGCTTAATTTACTTATTTCCATCAATCTTGTAATGCTTATATTATGTTTGGAAGTTCTTATGAATGATTGAGAACAATAGCAATTAGTTTGCTTAATTGATGGTTAGAATTAATTTAAGTTAGAATCGAGTTTACTCATGTTGATTTGGATTGTGTGCATGTTTTAGGGGCTGCCCTAATAATTATGTTTGAATTATTAGTTATTTAATGACTGCCCTAATGTTTAATGTCTTGAATTAGTAGTAAATATGGAGTATGCATTGTTTTTAGGTTATATAATTGATATGGAATTGTTTATAAAAGATTGAAAAGTGTATATGAATTTTAACTAGAATAGACTAAATGATTTTTAAAAAGGATATTAAATGGTACATGATTTGATTATGATGGGTCTTTAACACATCATATTTTCCAAAGAGATTGATCTTTTCACTTATGTAATACCCAAGCCTCACACTACCCACTTGGCCAATATGATTCATGCACTACATGCTACTTATATGCTAATTTGCATTAACATCTACATCGCATCTTTTATAGCATTCTTAATCATTACTTGATATTAGTGGTTGAGATCCGACAACCTAATTAAGTGATTCTATATTTAGATAAGATAAAGAATAGATTGATCAATATAATGGATATTCATAGGTTGTACGTTATAATTTTAGAAGTGTTAAAGGTGTCACTAGTAAGCTTATATGAGTCGATTCGATTTAATCAAGGTGTTTTAAATGTATACATCTATAGATTAACATACTTGGGATATCGGACATGATATAATGAAATTTAAGTGTCATAATACAAGGTTCATATATGCATGTGATTTTATAAAATGAAAACTAGACGATCATTTAAGAATCGAATGTCGATCGGTTTGGAGATCGAATGAACGGTTAAGAAATTAGTGCATAATGTACTATCCGATCATATGGAGATTAAAGTAGGTTATATATAGATAAATAAGTAATGAGAAACACTAGATTAGGGCTGTATAAGGTGTGAAAAATATCAGATTTGAGCCACAACTTGACACCTCAACCTTGCCACCTCAAGCTTTGCCACCTCAAGCTTCCACCTCAACCTATCTTCATTTGTACCCTTGAGCCACGACCAAAAACTATTTTCTGAGCTATTTCACTTCCAAAACATTTATATTGAATGTTATAAATTGCACTCAAGTAATTCCAAGTAAAGAAAATAAGTGAAGGAAGCAAAGGGAAGTAAGGAGGAGCAAGTTGAATCAAAAATCTGTGCATAGGTGAGATTTAATTCATGTTTTAATTTAACTTCTTGAATTTTTTGAGGGTTTATGACTTTTAAAGCTTCTATTATTGATTATAATCATGTTAGGATGTTATTTTTAGTCTTTTAGTTCACAAAAGAAGGATTTTTAGTTGCAAAATCACAATAAAAATCACTATGGACAGAAACTGTATACTTGCTGATTTTGATATTTATGCTTTATATATGTATAATAACTTAATTAAAACCTGTGTATTTCACCATATATGTGTTTATATATGAGTCTAGGTGATGTATGTAAGTTTAGAGAGGTTATAAATTGTAATATAGTGTGATAATTAAAGAGGTGCTCAAAACTGTCTTCTTTGAAATTCAGATTCTGTCCTATGTGAATGGTGCTAGTTTTACATCAATAAATCCATTGGTTTTGGTAGTAATTTGACCTGGTTGTCTCTATATATGTGTTATATAAGTATGGTGAAAATTTGGGAGTGATTGAATGTACTTAAGGGTGCCAAAACCATTAATGTCATGAAGTGTGCAAAACTGTCACGGTGGGAAAACAATTTGTTTCAGTGTGTTGTGAAGAGAGCTGAACTTGGGAAGCTATATCCATGAGTTTTAGCAATTATATGAGATTTTAACATTTATATACATGTTATATAAGTGTGGTAAAAATTTGGGAGTGATTGGATATGCTTAGGGATGTCAAAATTATCATGCAACTAAATTGGACAACAAGAAAATATGAAAATGTGAATCTGTCCCATTTGATAACTTAGCATATTTCAACCTAGACATGTTGCTATTGAGTGTTAACAATTAGGTACATGATATTAGAGTTATAATACTTCAATTATATGATGTTTACATGTATCTAAGATGAGAAATTAAGGTATTGGAGGGACTAGATTGGGTTCTAGTTTGTAAAACCTAGATAGCTTGGTGTTCAAGGTCTTAGTATGATATTTTATGCTTTCAACTTGCCAAATTGGGAATGGTGCTTGATGTTGGGTAATATTACAGGCTATTTTACATCTAAGATTGGAGGGGAACAATAAAAAATCTAGACTAAGCCACCAACCAAGTGAAAGGTAAGTAAAGATCCATTTGCAACTACAATGCATGAACATAGTATGCCTTGAAGCATTTATACCTAATGTGTTGATGATATTAAATTTGATTGAGAGTCTTATGATTCTTGAAACATATTGAGAGCAAGATGACTTGCATTTCATATTGAACATACCATTCATGAGCATTTACGTGTGCATGCACGACATATGAGTATAGTGGAGGTTCTTGCATGCACGATATGATTTGAGACATTTTTTTTAGAAAGAAAATATTTTGGTTGGCCACTACTAGTGTACCGAGGCATGCGAGGTGTGCTTATATGATATTTTGGGGTGCCGCGAGTGTTACTTCTCGGAGGATCACAGGGGTTGACAGGGGGTGTGCCTCTGGTGGTCACGATAGGGTGGACCACTTGACTGTGCCCTTATTGACTCCGCCAGTGGGAAGACTTCTGGAGGATCACATGGGAAGATAGGGGGTGGACCTCTGGTGATCCCAGGAGATGGCCCTTGGACTGAGTCATTTGTTTATGGCCATGTGATTATTGATATTGTTCAGAGCTCTATTCGGTGCATAGTAGGTGGGCCAAGGGCCCAATAAATGAAGAGATTTTTTTATGAAAACTCTTTTATTCATGAGTACTCAAGTTGACACATTTATAGCATCATATCTTAGAGTTGAGTTGCATGAGATTTTATATCATACTCTTGTCATGCATGATTTTTACTTATTGAGCATTAGCTCATGTAGTTCATGCATTGTAGGTGAACATGGTGAGACTTGAGACCTCTGGTTTACTGGCTGGCAGTGGAGCTCCTACAGGCTTTCAAAGATCAATGTACTTGGATGACGACCTGTTGGGCTATTTTTGTAACACCCCCATTACTACAGAACTATATATATAGTATAATTTAACATGATAGAGCCTGTGTGCATGCATTATTAATTTTTTTTTCTGCAACATATTAATAAATAATAAATATTTTCCCACTCACAGACTAATATATATACCTGCAGATGACCCATAACAATCATAATATTTAAATACCCGTGTACAGAAAAGTTATAAAAGTAACATATTGTACAAATCCCAAAACGTAATATAATAGACTACAAAATCAAATAAGTTAACAATCAACCCAACAGGTCGTCATCCATGTACACTGATCCTCAGAACCTGTAGGAACCCCAACAGCTTGCCCAGTAAGTCCATGGTATCAAGTATCACCAGACTCACCTACAATGCATAAACCATATGAGCTAACGCTCAGCAAGTAAAGATTACGCATGTCAAAGAATAATCCACAATATCAAGTCATGCATCTCAAAATGTTATGCCCACAATGCAATTTTATGCATCAAATATTTCTCTCAAAATCATTTCTTTCTTGGGCCCCTGACCAGCGCTACTATCCCATACACCGGAAAAGAGCTCTGCACATCGCCATAATCCAATGGCCAATAATCATAAAAGCATGCAAATCCATGCATACTCATACGCATGCAAATCCATGCACGCGAACCTGCAAATCCATGCATAAACCATGCAAATCCATGCATGCTTCGGTGCACTAGTAGTGGTCAGCAAAATATTTTTCTTTCTCACAATCATGCCGTGCAATGCAAGATTTATCACAATGCGCGTATATGATGCATGCACATGCCAATGACAATGCCCATGTATGTATGCTCATTTGAGAGTCCTCTACTATACACATATGATTTATGATATTACAAATAATTCACACATCTACTATGTCTATGCATTGTAGTTGCAAATGAATCTTTACTTACCTTTCACTTGGTTGGTGGCTTAGTCTAAATTTGTTTAGTATTCCTCTCCAACCTTAGATGTAAAATAGCCTGTAATATTACCCAACATCAAGCACCATTCCCAATTTGGCAAGTTGAAAGCACAAAATCTCATACTAGACCTTAAACACCAAGCTATAAGCTAACAATCAAGCTTTCACAAACTAGAACCCAATATAGCCCCTCAAATACCTCAATTTCTCATCTTAAATGCATTCAAACATCATGTCATTGAAGTATTATAGCTCTAATAGCATGTACCTAATTGTTAACACTTAATAGCAACATGTCTAGGTTGAAACATGCTAAGTGATCAAATGTGGCAGATTCACATTTTCATATTTTCTTGCTGTCAAGTTTAGTTGCATGATAATTTTAACATCCCTAAACATATCCAATCACTCCCAAATTTTACCACACTTAGATAATGTGATACCCGAACCTCTTACTACTCACATGGCCAAATATGATTCATGCATTACGTGTTAATTTTATATGCTAATTGCATTTCTATTGACATTGCATAATTTATTTCATTTTATACGACATTCTTGAATATTAAACTTAATTCTGAAGCTCTTGCCCGGTATTAGTTATTGAATTTTCTAATCTAAGTAGTTGATTTTATATTGAAATAAGAAGAAAATGAGGTGGATCAATATTAGATATAGATGGGATATATAGGTTATAATTTTGGAAGTGCTAAAAGTGTTACTAGTAACCTTATACGGTTTAATTTGATTTCATCAAGTTATTTCAAAAGTATATATTTGTAAATTAGCATACTTGGGATATTAGACATGATATAATGTGATTTAAGTGTCCTATTACAAGGCCCATATATGCATATAATTTTAGAAATGCAAACTTGATATTTCGTTAAGAATCGGATGTGAATCGGTTTGGAGATCGAATGAACGGACATAGAAAATAACTATGGGAATGAATGGTGACTAAGATAGGTTGCAACCAAATAAAAATAGGTGAGACACAAGATTAGGGCTACAAGATAAGGGAGAAAATCAGATTTTTCTATTTACTTGCCACCTCATGCTTTCTTATTAAGCTTAAGCTAACATCTCAAGCTAACACCTCAAACCCTTCACCCTTAAGCAACGACCAGACCCTCATTTCAGCCATTTTCATCTTCCAAACACACACCTTAAGGTCTCCAAGTGATCCAAATTGATTCCAAGTCGAAATAAAATCAAGAAAAGCAAAGGAGAAGTGATTACCATCAAGTTAACCTCAAAATCTGCATAGGTAACACTTATCTACGGTTTTGCCTTTGGTTTTCAGATTATTATGAATGGTTTTATTGTTTATTAAGCTTTCAATATCTCTTATAAAGGTGTTAGGAAGTTTTTAGTTAGACTTTGGTGCACAAAGAAAGGGTTTTGAATGACAAACACTTAATAGGAAATACTTGTGGCAGAAACTATCATCTTACTATTTTCTTGTGTTTTAGGCTTCAAAAGTGTATGGTATGTTGAATAAAACCTATAATTATTACCATTTACATGACCATATATGAGTTAAGAGTATTGGAATGAAGTTTTATTAGTTGGAAATTGAAATAGAGAATGATATTGGAGAAACACTCAAACTGCCAAAATAGCAAAATCTGTTTTGGTGTGCTGTGAAGGAAACTGAATTAAGGGAGCTAAATCCATTATTTTTGGTAATATTATGACCTAGTTATCTCCTTATATATGTTATCTAAGTATGGTGAAAATTTTGGTGTGATTGAATATACTTAATGGTGCCAAAACCATTAATGTCATGAAGTGTGCAAAACTGTCACGGTAGGAAACAATCTGTTTCAGTATGTCATGAAGAGAGCTGAACTTGGAAAGCTATATCCGTGAGTTTTAGCACTTATATGATATGGTTACATTTATATACATGTTATATAAGTGTGGTAAAAATTTGGGAGTGATTGGATATGCTTAGGGATGTTAAAATTATCATGCAACTAAACTTGACAGCAAGAAAATATGAAAATGTGAATCTGTCACATTTGATCACTTAGCATGTTTCAACGTAGACATGTTGCTATTGACTGTTAATAATTAGGCACATGCTATTAGATTTATAATACTTCAATTACATGATGTTTGCATGTATTTAATATGAGAAATTGAGGTATTTGAGGGGCTATATTGGGTTCTAGTTTGTGAAAGCTTGATTGTTAGCTTATAGCTTGGTGTTTAAGGTCTAGTACGAGATTTTGTGCTTTCAACTTGCCAAATTGGGAATGGTGCTTGATGTTGGGTAATATTACAGGCTATTTTACATCTAAGGTTGGAGAGGAATACTAAACAAATTTAGACTAAGCCACCAACCAAGTGAAAGGTAAGTAAAGATTCATGTGCAACTACAATGCATAGACATAGTAAATGTATGATTTATATGTAATACCATTGATCATATGTGCGTAGTAGAGGGCATGCATTACTGTCATTCATGTCCATTGAGCATACATACATGGGCATTGGCACGTGCATACATCATATACAAGCATTGTGATAAATCGTGCATTGCACGGCATGATTCTGAGAAAGGAAAATATTTTACTGACCACTACTAGTGCACCGAAGCATGCATGGATTTGCATGGTTTTATGCATGGATTTGCAGGTTCGCGTGCATGGATTTGCATGCGTATGAGTGTGCATGGATTTGCATGCTTTTATGATTATTGGCCATTGGATTATGGCGTTGTGCAGAACTCTTTTCCGGTGTATGGGATAGTAGCGTTGGTCAGGGGCCAAGAAAGAAATGATTTTGAGAGAAATATTTGATGCATAAAATTGCATTGTGGGCATAACATTTTGAGATGCATGACTTGATATTGTGGATTATTCTTTGACATGCATAATCTTTACTTGCTGAGCGTTAGCTCATATAGTTTATGCATTGTAGGTGAGTCTGGTGATACTTGATACCATGGACTTACTGGGCAAGTTGTTGGGGTTCCTACAGGTTCTGAGGATCAGTGTACATGGATGACGACCTGTTGGGCTATTTTGTTGCTGCTTGTTATTTTTGATTCTGTTGTATTATATTTTTAGACTGGTACTATATTTCGCTTTTAAAACTTTACTGTAAACAAGTATGTAAATATTAGGTCGTTGTGGGTGTTGTGCTTTTATATAAATACCGATCCTGCTATATACATGACATGTGTTATAAAATATTTAATTAGGGTTGTGCATGTAAGAAGTGATTTATCTTTTCTTAAGTGTTAAAAAATAATAATAATGCATGCACACAGGCTCTATCATGTTAAATTATACTATATATATATATATAGTTGTATAGTAATGGGGGTGTCACAGAGTGGTATCAGAGCCCAGTTTGTGGTTCTGTAGACTGTCCGTGTACATGACCTTTGAAACTGGTGGAGCACAACCATGCCAGTAAGTTTTATTTGTTGTATAATTCATTTTGTATTTCATGAATAATATTTGCCATGTGTTTTAAGATTTTGTATAAAATAATATTGAGGCAGACTCATCAGTAGTAACAGGTACAAACTTTATGGTTGGTATTCTATCTTTAGAGCTACATATTCTCTATTATCTACTACGTATGTAATAAGATGGATAGGGTACTTGATATATATATATATATATATATATATATATATATATGAGGTCAATTACAATGTTTTAATTCCTTCTGGAGGTTCAAGATCAACTAAATAGATTTTAAGAGTTGTAGGTTAATTTTGTTATATTGGCTAGGATTATGATATAACCTTTTATGTTGATTGATTTATTGAGAATTATGCATGGTGGATTATTTCAGGATTATTAAGACTTTTAAATTCTAGGTGATGAAAATTTAGAAATTTTATGGAGGCCATAGTAGGAAAATGTTTATTATTTGTAGAAAATAAGGAAGATTGTCAAATTATAATTTTCTACAGTTACCATGAAAGAGAGTTGTAAGAAAGAGTTATTATCAATCTTTGGGTTGTGTCAGAATTTTTAGAAATGACCAAAGTTTACAAAAAATCTATTTGTGTGATCTTAGATCTCTTGATACATGTTGAAAAGATGTTTTGGGCATGCTATTGACTAACGAATTGATTTTATCCTGGATATAGTTGTAAGAACAAAGCCAATCTCTCTTTTAGTTTATCATATACACCTATTGGAATTCGCTAAACCATAAGTGATATTGTTATAATATTGGGCAAGGCATTAAGGTCTAGTGCTTCTCCTAAACATGCTCTACTTCATATTCACCTACAAGAAAGATGAATCTTGAGGTTATGTATTTTTTTTTATTGCAACTGAATTGAGTAATAATTTGTAATAAGTACAGATTTTCATATTAAGGTTTATTTGATAAATTAAGATGAGCTACTATGATCTTGATGAATGATTTTAAGTTTGAATTAATTATGAATTTCTTATTGTGCCATTGGGTTGACTAATGCCCTAATTATTTTGATATACATGATGAATAATGTGTTTGATGATTCTATATAGGTATGTTTGGGGTGATATTCATTGATGATATCTTAGTATATAATGAGGAGAAATATGATTGACCTTTCAATATGATCTTGAAAACTTTAAGGAAGTAGAAATTATTTGTTCGATTTAGTACATGCGAGCTTTCGGTTATGTAATACAATATTTATTTTGGTACTAGTAATTTTCTTAAGAAAGTGTCCTTGTAACTATTTAAAACTTTGAGGTTGTACTGAAATAGAGAAGACCAATAAATGTGATAGAAATAAGAAATATTTTCTGGATTAGTGATATTATTGGGTATTCAGTCAAAAATTTCTCCTTAGTTGTTACTACTTTATTTCATCATACATACAGGTATATGAAATCTGAATGGTTCGCTAAGTGGAAAGAAATTTATAATTACTTACAGAGAATTGAATTGAGCTTCAGTAGTGACTCCAACTTTAGATATAAATTATTTATTGTGTATAGTGGTTTATCTCATTGTGTTTTGGTATATGATTGATTAATATATAGAAAAATTACTCGATACTCTTTGAGTTAATTAGATTATTTATGTAATACTATATGTTACATTACAAAACGAAGTACTTGAAATATCTATATACTTAAAAGGAGTTAAAAAAAAATTTGGGGATGTTACATACAAACTTGATCCTAGGTATATTGATTTATTTTGCATTACTGAGATAATTGAGAATATTGTCTGTAAACTCGACCTTTTTGCATCAATGTCTTGAGTTCACAATATGTTTCATGTGTTCATTTTAAGGAAGTATATCATGAATCTATATCATCTATTGAAAAGGGACCAATAGAACTAAATTGAGGTCGGAGATATGAATAAGACCTATAGAGATTCTAGTAAGGGATGTAAAGTAACTTCAAAATGAGAATATCTCATTAGTTAAAGTACAGAGTAGAATCAATCAACAGAAGAAGCTATTTGGGAAATGGAGGATGAAATGAGAACTAAGAATCCTGAACTTTTTCGGTAAGTGAAATTTCGGGGACGAAATTTTTATAAGGAAGGAGGATGTGATACCCGAACCTCTTACTACTCACATGGCCAAATATGATTCATGCATTACGTGTTAATTTTATATGCTAATTGCATTTCTATTGACATTGCATAATTTATTTCATTTTATACGACATTCTTGAATATTAAACTTAATTCTGAAGCTCTTGCCCGGTATTAGTTATTGAATTTTCTAATCTAAGTAGTTGATTTTATATTGAAATAAGAAGAAAATGAGGTGGATCAATATTAGATATAGATGGGATATATAGGTATAATTTTGGAAGTGCTAAAAGTGTTACTAGTAACCTTATACGGTTTAATTTTTGATCAAGTTATTTCAAAAGTATATATTTGTAAATTAGCATACTTGGGATATTAGACATGATATAATGTGATTTAAGTGTCCTATTACAAGGCCCATATATGCATATAATTTTAGAAATGCAAACTTGATATTTCGTTAAGAATCGGATGTGAATCGGTTTGGAGATCGAATGAACGGACATAGAAAATAACTATGGGAATGAATGGTGACTAAGATAGGTTGCAACCAAATAAAAATAGGTGAGACACACAAGATTAGGGCTACAAGATAAGGGAGAAAATCAGATTTTTCTATTTACTTGCCACCTCATGCTTTCTTATTAAGCTTAAGCTAACATCTCAAGCTAACACCTCAAACCCTTCACCCTTAAGCAACGACCAGACCCTCATTTCAGCCATTTTCATCTTCCAAACACACACCTTAAGGTCTCCAAGTGATCCAAATTGATTCCAAGTCGAAATAAAATCAAGAAAAGCAAAGGAGAAGTGATTACCATCAAGTTAACCTCAAAATCTGCATAGGTAACACTTATCTACGTTTTGCCTTTGGTTTTCAGATTATTATGAATGGTTTTATTGTTTATTAAGCTTTCAATATCTCTTATAAAGGTGTTAGGAAGTTTTTAGTTAGACTTTGGTGCACAAAGAAAGGGTTTTGAATGACAAACACTTAATAGGAAATACTTGTGGCAGAAACTATCATCTTACTATTTTCTTGTGTTTTAGGCTTCAAAAGTGTATGGTATGTTGAATAAAACCTATAATTATTACCATTTACATGACCATATATGAGTTAAGAGTATTGGAATGAAGTTTTATTAGTTGGAAATTGAAATAGAGAATGATATTGGAGAAACACTCAAACTGCCAAAAATAGCAAAATCTGTTTTGGTGTGCTGTGAAGGAAACTGAATTAAGGGAGCTAAATCCATTATTTTTGGTAATATTATGACCTAGTTATCTCCTTATATATGTTATCTAAGTATGGTGAAAATTTTGGTGTGATTGAATATACTTAATGGTGCCAAAACCATTAATGTCATGAAGTGTGCAAAACTGTCACGGTAGGAAACAATCTGTTTCAGTATGTCATGAAGAGAGCTGAACTTGGAAAGCTATATCCGTGAGTTTTAGCACTTATATGATATGGTTACATTTATATACATGTTATATAAGTGTGGTAAAAATTTGGGAGTGATTGGATATGCTTAGGGATGTTAAAATTATCATGCAACTAAACTTGACAGCAAGAAAATATGAAAATGTGAATCTGTCACATTTGATCACTTAGCATGTTTCAACGTAGACATGTTGCTATTGACTGTTAATAATTAGGCACATGCTACTAGATTTATAATACTTCAATTACATGATGTTTGCATGTATTTAATATGAGAAATTGAGGTATTTGAGGGGCTATATTGGGTTCTAGTTTGTGAAAGCTTGATTGTTAGCTTATAGCTTGGTGTTTAAGGTCTAGTACGAGATTTTGTGCTTTCAACTTGCCAAATTGGGAATGGTGCTTGATGTTGGGTAATATTACAGGCTATTTTACATCTAAGGTTGGAGAGGAATACTAAACAAATTTAGACTAAGCCACCAACCAAGTGAAAGGTAAGTAAAGATTCATGTGCAACTACAATGCATAGACATAGTAAATGTATGATTTATATGTAATACCATTGATCATATGTGCGTAGTAGAGGGCATGCATTACTGTCATTCATGTCCATTGAGCATACATACATGGGCATTGGCACGTGCATACATCATATACAAGCATTGTGATAAATCGTGCATTGCACGGCATGATTCTGAGAAAGGAAAATGTTTTACTGACCACTACTAGTGCACCGAAGCATGCATGGATTTGCATGGTTTTATGCATGGATTTGCAGGTTCGCGTGCATGGATTTGCATGCGTATGAGTGTGCATGGATTTGCATGCTTTTATGATTATTGGCCATTGGATTATGGCGTTGTGCAGAACTCTTTTCCGGTGTATGGGATAGTAGCGTTGGTCAGGGGCCCAAGAAAGAAATGATTTTGAGAGAAATATTTGATGCATAAAATTGCATTGTGGCATAACATTTTGAGATGCATGACTTGATATTGTGGATTATTCTTTGACATGCATAATCTTTACTTGCTGAGCGTTAGCTCATATAGTTTATGCATTGTAGGTGAGTCTGGTGATACTTGATACCATGGACTTACTGGGCAAGTTGTTGGGGTTCCTACAGGTTCTGAGGATCAGTGTACATGGATGACGACCTGTTGGGCTATTTTGTTGGCTTGTTATATTTTGATTCTGTTGTATTATATTTTTAGACTGGTACTATATTTCGCTTTTAAAACTTTACTGTAAACAAGTATGTAAATATTAGGTCGTTGTGGGTGTTGTGCTTTTATATAAATACCGATCCTGCTATATACATGACATGTGTTATAAAATATTTTAAATAGGGTTGTGCATGTAAGAAGTGATTTATCTTTTCTTAAAGTGTTAAAAAAAAATAATAATGCATGCACACAGGCTCTATCATGTTAAATTATACTATATATATATATATATAATTGTATAGTAATGGGGGTATTACAGATAACATGTATATAAATGTAACCATATCATATAATTACTAAAAATCACGGATATAGCTTTCCAAGTTCAGCTCTCTTCACGACATACTGAAACAGATTGTTTCCTACCGTGACAGTTTTGCACACTTCATGACATTAATGGTTTTGGCACCATTAAGTATATTCAATCACTCTAATATTTTCACCATACTTAGATAACATATATAATGAGACAACCAGGTCATATTATTACCAAAAATAATGGATTTAGCTCCCTTAATTCAGTTTCCTACAGCACACCAAAACAGATTTTGCTATTTTGGCAGTTTGAGTGTTTCTCCAATATCATTCTCTATTTCAATTTCCAACTGATAAAACTTCATTCCAATACTCTTAACTCATATATATTCATGTAAATGGTAATAATTATAGGTTTTATTCAACATACCATACACTTTTGAAGCCTAAAACACAAGAAAACAGTAAGATGACAGTTTCTGCCACAAGTATTTCCTATTAAGTGTTTGTCATCAAAAACCCTTTCTTTGTGCACCAAAGTCTAACTAAAAACTTCCTAACACTTTTATAAGAGATATTGAAAGCTTAATAAACAATAAAACCATTCATAATAATCTGAAAACTAAAGGCAAAACCTTAGATAAGTGTTACCTATGCAGATTTTGAGGTTAACTTGATGGTAATCACTTCTCCTTTGCTTTTCTTGCTTTTATTTCAACTTGGAATCAATTTGGATCACTTGGAGACATTAAGGTGTGTGTTTGGAAGATGAAAATGGCTGAAATGATAAAACAATTGTATGATAAATTCAAGTGCGAATTTTAGCTTGAGCAAGTGGTATTCTTAGGTCATGTAGTATCCAAGAATGGTATTTCTGTTGATCCAGACAAGGTAGAATCTGTCATTAAGTGGCCAACACCAACAAATGTATCAGAAGTAAGAAGTTTCTGGGATTAGCAGGGTACTATCGATAATTTGTTTAGGGGTTTTCAAAGATAGCAACTCCATTGACAATGTTGACAAGAAAGAATGTGAAGTTCTTGTGGACCGATGCTTGTGAAAGAAGTTTTCAAGAACTGAAACATAACTTAACTACAACTCATATTCTTACCATTCCAATAGGAATTGGTGGATTTGTGGTGTATAGGGATGCTTCAAAAAATAGTTTGAGTGTTGTTTTGATGCAAAATGGGAAGGTTATTGTCTATGCTTCAATGCAATTGAAGGAGTACGAAAATAATTATCCAACCACGATTTAGAACTTGTTTGTATGGTGAGAAGTGTGAGATATACACACATCATAAGAGTTTGAAGTACTTCTTTATCCAAAAGGAGTTGAATATGAGACAAAGAAGATGGTTAGAACTTGTGAAGGATTATGCTTGTGTGATCAACTATCATCTTGGTAAAGCAAATGTGGTTGCAGATACATTAAGCAGAAAATCCACATCTTCTCTTTTTGTTATACAAAAGTCAATATTACTGGATTTGCAGAGATTAGAGTTTCAAATTGTACCTAAAGGAAAAAAGTGTTCATTGTCAGCCTTAGTTTTGAGACCTGTACTGCAAGATAGAATTAGAGAAGGTTAAAAGGTGGATATACATCTGTGTAGATTGAAAAGAATGATTGGGGCTGGAAAGAGGCCAAACTTCTCTATTACTGATGATGTAATTATTCGATATAAAGGGAGACTATGTGTGCCATTTGACAAAGCCATGAAACCAGACATTTTAGAAGAAGCTCAGACTACTCCTTACTCGGTACACCCAGGTAGCACAAAAATGTATAAGGACTAACAAAAGCAGTATTGGTGGCTTAAAATGAAGAAAGACATAGCAAATTTTGTGGCTGAATGTCTAACTTGTCAATAAGTTAAGATTGAACATCAAAGACCATCAGGGTTGTTAAATCCTTTGTTGATTCCAGAGTGGAAATGGGAGCACATTACAATGGACTTTGTGCTTGGATTACCTAGAACACAAAAGGGGTATAATTCCATATGGGTGATTATTGATAGATTAACTAAATCAGCCCATTTTCTTCAAGTAAAATCCACATACAATATGGACCAGTATGCTCAACAATATATTAAAGAAATAGTCAAGTTACATGGGGTGCCGGTTTCAATAGTATCCGACAGATATCCTAAGTTTACATCTATATTTTGGAAGAGCTTACACAGTGCCATGGGAACAAAACTTGCATTTAGTACAACATTTCATCCACAAAGTGATGGGCAATCAGAGAGGGTTATTCAGATATTAGAGGATATGTTAAGAGCTAGTGTGCTAGATTTTCAAGGGAGTTGGGATGCGAAGCTTCTATTAGTGGAGTTTACTTATAATAATAGCTACCAATCAACAATTGGAATGGCGTCTTATAAAGCATTGTATGGAAGAAAATGTAGATCTCCAGTTCATTAGGATGAAGTTGGAGAATGAAGCCTACTTGGTCCAAAAAAAGTTCAACATACTGCTAAGGTAGTGGAGAAGATACGAGAGAGAATGAAGATAGCGCAGAGTAGACAGAAAAGTTATGCAGATAAACGGAGATAAGATCTAGAGTTTGTCGTTTGGGATCATGAGTTCTTAAAAGTAGCTCCCATGAAAGGTGTCATGAGATTTGGAAAGAAAGGAAAACTCAGCCCAAGGTATGTTGGCTCATTCGAGATTCTCGAAAGCATTGGTGATAAAGCTTATAAAGTGGCCTTACCTCCATCATTATCTAGTGTTCACAATGTTTTCCATGTGTCTATGTTGAGAAAGTACATTTCAAACCCTTCTCATGTGTTGAGTTATGAACCGTTGGAATTGACTCCTGATTTAGCCTATAAAGAGAAACCAATGTAACTTTTGGATCAGAAGGAAAAAAAATAGAGAACGAAAAAGATTTGACTTGCTAAAGTATTGTGGAGAAATCATTCTATAGAAAAGGCCACATAGGAAAGAGAAGAAGAAATGCAGAGCAAATATCCAGAATTATTTGGTACTCAAATTTCGAAAATAAATTTTTTATAAGAAAGGAAGGATTGTAATGCCCAATTCTCTCCTACATAGCCAATAATAAGCATCTTGCATGAATATACATCTAATCAATGTGCATTATCGAATTATGGTATAAAAATAGCATGATTGCACGAACATAAATAATTGTTATTATATGCTCTAGTTATGCTTTAACATGCATTAGTACATGAAATATGAGATCAAACTTTTGTTTCTTGATTTAACATATTCCTTAAGTGACTTTTTGCAGTGAAAAGCTCGGTATCTCGATGAAGGAAGATTAATGTGTTGAATATCCATAAAATTAATTATTTGTATTACTCCATACTTGTTGCATTCTAAAGTGATTATTTGCCTAAATATTTGGTTAAATATATTATATTTGGCTAAGAACTAAAAGTATGCAAAATGGTGCAATTTGATTAGTTGGTTGACTAGGTTGCATGAAATCATTCTAAATCGCATTGCACTCAATTATAACACTAAAGCATCAATTTTTATCATCTCCCTAACCCATAAACGTGGCTCTTTGTATGAGAAGACACCAAGCATGAGTCAACCAATCATCACCCTCCACTTATCTCTCTTTGAAATGTCAAACAAGTTATTTTTAGCCATATTTTCTTGTGGAAGCTCCTCAAGAACGACGAGCCCTTCTTCTCTAAGTTTCTCCCAAATTTCTACACTCTCACACTCACAAAAATTGAATTCAATCTATAGAAATCCATAAAAACACAAACTAGAACAAGTTTCTATCTTTTTTAAGCTTGAAAAACTATTAATTTTTGGAGTTTAATTCCAATCTAATCAAGGTATATTCTTTTTTAATGTTTCTTATGATGAATTTATGGTATCTTGGATGGTTAAATTTTTTAGTATATTTTTGTATGATTGAAAACTTAAGTGGCTATACTTGAAGTCAAAACCAAGCTAGTTAAGTTAGTTTCTAGCAAAATTGATAGTCTTGTGAAATATGCTTAATTTACTTATTTCCATCAATCTTGTAATGCTTATATTATGTTTGGAAGTTCTTATGAATGATTGAGAACAATAGCAATTAGTTTGCTTAATTGATGGTTAGAATTAATTTAAGTTATAATCGAATTTACTCATGTTAATTTGGATTGTGTGCATGTTTTAGGGGCTGCCCTAATAATTATGTTTGAATTATTAGTTATTTAATGACTGCCCTAATGTTTAATGTCTTGAATTAGTAGTAAAATATGGAGTATGCATTGATTTTAAGGTTATATAATTGATATGGAATTGTTTACAAAAGATTGAAAAGTGTATATGAATTTTAACTAGAATAGACTAAATGATTTTTAAAAAGGATATTAAATGATATATGATTTGATTATGATCGGCCTTTAATACATCCTATTTTCAAAAGATATTGATCTTTTCACTTACCACCAAGTGGACTTGAGGTAAGTTGAAACTTTCATTTGTTGTATCACAAGAATCATATAATGTTATTCATGTTTTAATGTGATTAGTATTATTGTCAAATGATGTAATGTTTGATGCATTTATGGTTCATGAAGCATGACACTATTAAGAATATAATGAGGTTTTTAAAAAGGAAGTATGGTACTTGATTGATGGTCGGGTAGTCAAGGGACGCGGGAGGGACCAGCGGACCCAACAAATGGTAGAAAATACTTGAGGTTGAAAAACAGGTATAGGAAAGCCATAATGAATGATGTAACATCCCTGAACCTAACTGCAGAGCCTAAACAAGCTGATATAGTTAAGTCAAGAAATGTTAATTTTTCATCAATACTAAAGTTATGGTTTTAATAAAAGTTCCCTTTTTTAGCTATAAGAGAGAGAGCTTGAATCATTTTAAACACACTATATACATATATCAAAACTAAGTACATCTGTTTACAAAACCACAACAGAGCGGCTTATTTAAAAACAAAACAGAGTTTTCAAAATAAGCAACAAAACAGGTCGAAGCATGGCATATGAACAAATCTCTGTCCGGCGCTCTAGAGACTCAGTCAACCTCTAAACCTGTACATTTCCACCTGCATCACATGAATCTAATGAGCTAAAGGCTCAGTAAGGTGAAACTGATGCAATAACAAATAGCGTATATAGAAATCACATGAATGATTAAATGCAATATTCAATTTAATAACTTTCTTTCATAAATCATTCTTTAGGGCCCTTGAAGTGTGGTACCTAATTAAATAGTGATAGACCGTGGTTTTCGAAACCTGTTCATAATGATTGGCCAATAAGAGAAATAATACGGGGTTTCCAACTTGATCTTTCAACCTCGGTATTAGCCGTATTCTATCTCATTCATTGTGGCTTTCTTATACCTGTTTTTCAACCTCAAGTATTTGCCACCATTTGTTGGGTCCGCCGGTCCCTCTCGCGTCCCTTGTCTACCCGACCATCAATCAAGTACCATACTTTTTTTTCAAAAACATCATTATATCCTTAATAGTATCATGCTTCATAAACCATAAATGCATCAAACATTATATCATTTCACAAATAATAACAATCACATTAAAACATGAACAACATTATATGATTCTTCTGATACAGCAAATGAAAGCTTCAACTTACCTCAAGTCCACTTTGTGCTAAGTGAAAAGGCCAATCTCTTTGGAAGATAGGATCTGTTAAAGGCCTAACATAATCAAATCATGCACCATTTAATATCCTTTTTATAAATCATTTAGTCTATTCTAGTTAAAGTTTATATACACTTTTCAATCTTTTGTAAAGAATTACATATCAATTACATAACCTTAAAACAATGCATACTCCATATTTTACTACTAATTCAAGACATTAAACATTAGGGCAGCCATTAAATAACTAATAATTCAAACATAATTATTAGGGCAGCCCCTAAAACATGAACACAATCCGAATTAAAATGACGTAAACTTGATTCTAACTTAAATTGATTCTAACCTTCAATTAAGCAAACTAATTGCTATTGTTTTCAATCATTCAAAGAAACTTCCAAACATAATATAAGCATTACAAAATCAATAGAAACAAATTAAACAATTTCACAAGACTATCAATTTTGCTAAAAATTAGCTTAACTAGTTTGGTTTTGGCTTCAAGTGTAACTTACTTATGTTTTCAATCATACAAAAGCATACTAAAACATGTAACCATCCAAGATACTACAAATTCATCATAAGAAACTTTGAAAAAGTGAATATACCTTGATTAAGTTGGATTTAAGCTTCAAAATCAACGGTTTTCAAGCTTAAAAGGATGGAAACTTGTTCTAGCTTGTGTTCTATGGATTCCTATGGATTGAATTCAACTTTTGTGAGTATGAGAGTGTAGAAATTTGGGAGAAACTTAGGAGAATAAGGGTTGGTCGTTTTTGAGGTGCTTCCACAAGAAATATGGATGAAAATGATTTCTTTGACCTTTCAAAGAGAGGTAAGTGGAGGGTGATGATTGGTTGCATCATGCTTGGTGGCTTCTCATGCCAAAAGCCACATTCATGGGCTAAGGAGATGACAGAAATTGATGCTTTGGTGTTATAATCAAGTGCAATACGATTTAGAATGTTTTATGCAACCTAATCAATCAACCAATCAAATTGCACCATTGTGCATAATTTTAGTTCTTAGCCAAATGTAACATATTTCAAGTAAATATTTAGGCAATTAATCACTTTAGCATATAACTAGTATGGAGCAATACAAATAATTCATTTTATGGCCATTCAACACATCAATCTTCCTTAACCAAGATACCGAGCTTTTCACTGCAAAAAGGGCACTTAAGGAATATGTTAAATCAAAAAATGAAAGTTTGATCTCATATTTCATGTACTAATGCATGTTAAATCATAACTGAAGCATATAATAACAATTATTCATGTTCGTGCAATCATGCTATTTGTATGCCATAATTCAATAATGCACATTGATTAGATGCATATTCATTCCAAATGCTTATTATTGGCTATGTAGGAGAGAATTGAGAATTGGGCATTACAATTCTTCCTTCCTTATAAAAATTTCATCCTCGAAATTTGACGTATCAAATAATTCCGGATACTTGCTCTGCATTTCTTCTTCTCTTTCCCATGTGGCCTCTTCTACAGAATGATTCCTCCATAATACTTTAACAAGTCGAATCTTTTTCGTTCTCAACTCTTTTTCCTTCTGATCTAGAATTTGCACTGGTTTCTCTTCATAGGCTAAATCATGAGTCAATTCCAACGGTTCATAACTCAACACATGAGAAGGGTTTGAAATGTACTTTCTCAACATAGACACATAGAAAACATTGTGAACAGTAGATAATGATGAAGGTAAGGCCATTGTATAAGCTTTATCACCAACTCTTTGAGAATCTCGAATGGGCCGACATACCTTGGGTTGAGTTTTCCTTTCTTTCCAAATCTCATAACACCTTTCATGGGAGCTACTTTTAAGAGCACATGATCCCCAATGGCAAACTCTAGATCTTTTCTCCGTCTATCTGCATAACTTTTCTGTCTACTATGCACAATCTTCATTCTCTCTCGTATCTTTAACACTACCTTAGCGGTATGTTGAACTATTTCTGGACCAAGTAGGTTTCGTTCTCCAACTTCATCCCAATGAACTGGAGATCTACATTTCCTTCCATACAATGCTTCATAAGGCGCCATTCCAATTGTTGATTGGTAGCTATTATTATAAGTAAACTCCACTAATGGAAGCTTTGCATCCCAACTCCCTTGAAAATCTAGCACACAAGCTCTTAACATATCCTCTAATATCTGAATAACCTTTTCTGATTGCCCGTCACTTTATGGATGAAATGCTGTACTGAATGCAAGTTTTGTTCCCATGGAACTGTGTAAGCTCTTCCAAAATGTAGATGTAAACTTAGGATCTCTATCAGACACTATTGAAACTGGCACCCCATGTAACCTGACTATCTCTTTAATATATTGTTGAGCATACTGGTCCATATTGTATGTGGATTTCACTGGAAGAAAATGAGCTGATTTAGTTAATCTATCAACAATCACCCATATGGAATTATACCCCTTTTGTGTTCTAGGTAATCCACGCACAAAGTCCATTGTAATGTGCTCTCATTTCCACTTTGGAATCAACAAAGGCTTCAACAACCCTGATGGTCTTTGATGTTCAATCTTAACTTGTTGACAAGTTAGACATTCAGCCACAAATTTTGCTATATCTCTCTTCATTTTAGGCCACCAATAATGTTGTTGTAAGTCCTTATACATTTTTATGCTACCTGGGTGTATTGAGTAAGGAGTAGTATGAGCTTCTTCTAAAATATCTCCTTTCATGGCCTTGTCAAACGGCACACAAAGTCTCCCTTTATATTGAATAATCCCATCATCAGTAATAGAGAAGTCTGGCCTCTTTCCAACCTCATCATTCTTTTCAATCTACACAAATGCGTGTCCACCTTTTGACCTTCTCTAATTCTATCTTGAAGTGCAGGTCTCAACACTAAGGCTGACAACAAACACTTTTTCCCTTTAGGTACAATTTCAAGCTCTAATCTCTGCAAATCCAGTAATATTGACTTTTGTATAACAAAAAGAGAAGACATGGATTTTCTGCTCAATGCATCTGCAACCACATTCGCTTTACCAGGATGATAGTTGATCACACAATCATAATCCTTCACAAGTTCTAACCATCTTCTTTGTCTCATATTCAACTCTTTTTGGGTAAAGAAGTACTTCAAACTCTTATGATCTGTGTATATCTCACATTTCTCACCATACAAATAATGTCTCCAAATTTTCAAGGCAAAAACCACAGCAGCAAGTTCCAAATCATGGGTTGGATAATTCTTTTCATATTCCTTCAATTGCCTTGAAGCATAGGCAATAACCTTCCCATTTTGCATTAAAACAGCACCCAAACCATTTTTTGAAGCATCGCTATACACCACGAATCCACCAATTCCAGTTGGAATGGTAAGAATAGGAGCTGTAGTCAATTTTTGTTTCAGTTCTTCAAAACTTCTTTCACAAGCATTGGTCCACAAGAACTTCACATTCTTTCTTGTCAACATTGTTATTGGAGTTGCTATCTTTGAAAACTCCTGAACAAATCGTCGATAGTACCCTGCTAATCCCAAGAAACTCCTTACTTCTGATACATTTATTGGTGTTGGCCACTTAATGACAGCTTCTACCTTGCTCGGATCAACAGAAATACCATCCTTTGATACTACATGACCTAGGAATACCACTTGTTCAAGCCAAAACTCACACTTCTTGAATTTAGCATACAACTGTTTTTCTTTAAGAACTTGCAGCACAATCTTCAAATGTTCCCTGTGCTCTTCTTTATCACGTGAATAAATTAGGATGCCATCAATAAACACAATCAAAATTTATCAAGATATTGCTTGAACACCCCATTCATTAGATCCATAAAAGCTGCAGGGGCATTGGTTAAACCAAAAGGCATCACTAGAAATTCATAATGTCCATACCTTGTTCGGAATGCAGTCTTTGGTATGTCTTCTTCAAGCCTTGATCTTCAATTGATGATACCCAGAACGCAAATCAATCTTAGAAAATACAGATGATCCCTACAATTGATCAAACAAATCATCTATTCTGGGAGTGGATACTTATTCTTGATTGTTAGCTTATTCAACTCTTTATAATCAATGCACAACCGCAATGTACCATCCTTTTTTTCCACGAACAACACAGGTGCTCCTTCAATTTTGTTGGTGCTATTCGGTATGGTGCTTTAGAAATAGAAGTAATTCCTGGCATAACATCAATCACAAATTTAATCTCTCGATTCGGTGGTAGTCCCGGTAAATTATCTGGAATACCTCAAGAAATTCTTGAACCACATCTACATTTTCTGGCTTCAATTGTGCTTCAACTGAGGTGTCCAGAACACTTGCCAAATACCCAACACAACCTTTATTCAACATCTTTTGAGCTTTCAAAGCAGATATAATTGGTAAGGACCGTGAGAATGAGATACCATTAAACATAAATTGTTCTTTCCCAAGTGGCTGAAAAATCACAATCTTCTTATTACAATCAATTGTTGCATGATATTTGGTAAGCCAATCCATACCTAGAATAACCTCAAAATTTGGCATCGGTAAAACAACAAGATCTCCATAGAGAGTCCTATCACTAATCTGAATAGAACAAGCCCTTAACATTTGGTTGGAATCTATTTCTTCCCCAGATGGAACAGTCACATTGTACCTTACTTTTAATAATTCTGGTGTAATGCCCAATTTTCTCACAAATGCACATGATGCAAAAGAATGCGTAGATCCAGAATCTATCAATGTAATTGTAGGTATCCCATTAAAATAGTACCTGTGACTACGGAAGCATCTGCATCAGCTTGTTCTTGTGTCATTGCATACACTCTCCCCTGAACTTTCCCCTGTACTGTTGGGCAATCCTTTACTATATGTCCAGGCTTTTTACACTTAAAGCAACGATTAGTACCACTATAGCATTCCCTAAAATGATTCTTCCCACACTTAGTACATTTAGGCCTTTCAATTATAGAAGAAGTCTGTCCAACTCTAGGACACTTTTCATTCCCTTGGCTTAATTTTTGCTCTCTTTTTTCCACTGGTTTAGATTTCTTGGAGTGAATACTTGCTTCTTTTGTTGTTGGAATTTCTCAATCTCTTTCTCATCTAAATCAGACATCAAAGCCTTGTCCACCAGTTCTCTAAACTCTGTTATTGAAGACATTCTCACATCTCTTCTAATTTCAGGATTAAGGCCCCTCAAGAAATGATCCATCTTCTCATTGTTGTCTCTGGCAATGTATGGTACATACTTGCAACCCTGTTCAAATTTTCTCACATAATCACATACAGACATCCCTCCTTGTTTTAACTCCAAGAATTCCTTTACTCTGAGTGACCTAGCATCCTTGGTGAAATACTTATCATAAAAGATTGTTTTAAACCTCTCCCAAGTTAGTTCTTCCATATTTACTGCAAGTTTAGCTCCTTCCCACCAAGTTCTAGCATCCTTCTTCAATAAGAAAATTGCACAGAGTACCTTCTCAGCATCATCAATTCGCATGTAGTCAAAGATAGTGTCCAAAGATTTCACCCATTCCTCTACAACCATGGGATCAGACCCACCATTAAAATCAACCGGTTCCATCTTTCTAAACTTCTCATATACAGCCTGTGAAGGATTCTGTCGAGCTTGTGGTGGAGGAAGGCACTGATTCTATTCTTGGGTTCTTTATTGCATATCTAGCAATTGTTGTATCTGTTCACCATGCATTCTAGTTTGTTGTTGAATAAGATCAGTCAAATTGTCCACCACACTATGATTACCCTCATGATCATCCATTGTCTTCCTTTTTGGTGCCATAACCTGATATGCATTGCCCAGTCTCATTCCATTCATTAGCCAATAATAAATGCATAATCATGACAATAACATGGAATGAAATATAATCAAATAAACATAAAAGCAAATAAACAAGTAGTTGACCGAGTTTCCCAGCCAGGATGTGTTCATATGCCTCTTTTATCTACAGGAATGACTAAAAGAAGGCATATGAAAGTTTGATCTCATATTTCATGTACTAATTCATGTTAAATCATAACTGAAGCATATAATAACAATTATTCATGTTCGTGCAATCATGTTATTTGTATGCCATAATTCAATAATGCACATTGATTAGATGCATATTCATGCAAAATGCTTATTATTGGCTATGTAGGAGAGAATTGAGAATTGGGCATTACAAATGAGGTAGAATACGGCTAATACCTGAGGTTGAAAGGCCAAGTATGGAAATCCCGTATTAGTTCTCTTATTGGCCAATCATTATGAACAGGTTCCAAAAATTACGGTCTACCACTATTAGTTAGGTACCATACTTCAAGGGCCCTAAAGAATGATTTATGAATGAAAGTTATTAAATTGAATAATGCATTTAATGATTTATGAGATGTCCATGTATGATACTTGTTATTATATCAGTTTCACCTTACTGAGTCTTTAACTCATTAGATTCATGTGATGTAGGTGAAAATATACAGGTTTAGAGGTTGACCGAGTCTCCAGAGATTTGTTCATATGCCATGCTTCGAGCTATTTTGTAGTCTATTTTGAAAACTCTGTTTTGTTTTTAATAAGCCGCTCTGTTATGGTTTTGTAAACAGATGTAGTTAGTTTTGATTTATGTATATGGTGTGCCTACAATGAAATGAAACAACAAATAAATTCAAGTTATTTCTCTTATAGTAAAAAATGGGAACTTTTATTAAAACCATAACTCTAGTATTGATGAAAAGTTAATATTTCTTGACTTAATTGTATTAGCTTATTTAGGTTCTATAGTTAGGTTAAGAGGTGTTATAATAAAATTTCTAAATTTTCATCACCTAGAATTTAAAAGTCTTAATAATCCTGAAATAATCCATAACGCGTAATTCTCAATAAATCAATCAACACAAAAGTTTATATCATAATCTTAGCCAATATAACAAAATTAACCTAGAACTCTTAAAATCTAATTAGTTGATCTTGATCTTCTTGAAGGAATTAAAACATTGTAACTGACCTCATATATATATATATATATATATATCAAGTACCCTATCCAGTCTTATTACAAACTTAGTGGATAATAGAGAATATGCAGCTCCAAAGATAGAATACCAAATATAAATTTTATACCTGTTATTACTGATGAGTCTACCACAACATTATTTTATACAAAATCTTAAAACACATGGCCAATATTATTCATAAAATACAAAATGAATTATACAACAAATAAAACTTACTAGCATGGTTGTGCTCCACTAGTTTCAAAGATCATGTACATGAATAGTCTACAGAACCACAAACTGGGCTCTGATATCACTCTTTAACACTCCCACCACTAAATATAGATATTGATATGACAATAATTTTGACAATGTAGCACATGTGTGTGCATGTGTATATATATATTTTTGTCAAATGTAGCACTTTGAAAAATAGTAAAGTATTTTCTCGTATATAACCCTATATATAGAAAAATTATCGTTTATATAAAAACACAACACCCATTACAATCACGCTATTCTCACACTTATTTTACTATAAAATTTCAAGAGTTATATAAGACAACATTCTAAAGTTATAATATGATAGACTCGAAAATCAAAATAATAACCTATACTTTCGGAAGAAATTAGGACATTTTGCATCTTGTAACCATTTTTAAATAGACAATAATTTGCACAATAATAATGATTGTAAAAATTGGAATATTCCCACAACACAACCTAACAGATTGTCATCCATGTATAGTTATCCTCAGAAGCTAGTTGGAGCTCCAACAACCAGCCTAGTAAGCCTCAAAGTCTCAGGTATCACCATACTTACCTACAATTTATGAACTACATGAGCTAAAGCTTATTAATTAAAATTCATGCATGCTAAAAATGATGTGAAACATATGCCAAAGATTTCCAAGATATCGTACTAAGAATGCATACTCATGAATCAAAACATTTTATTCAAAATTATTTTCTTTCATTGGGCTCTTGGCCCACCTATTATGCATCGAAAAGAGTTTTGTACAATATCAAAAATGAAATGGCTAATAGTGGAATGATACAATCGGGTGGACCATTCTCCATGACCCCCAGAGGTACACACCTTGTCTTCCCCTATGATCACCTGAGAAGTCTCCCACCTACGGCATCAATCATAAAACAAAGGCATCGTCAATTGGACCATCCTCTCATGACCACTAGAGGTCCACCTCAAGTCTGCCCCTACAATTCTCCGGGAAGTCATCCCACTTATGGTACCCAAAATATCACATAAGCACACCTCGCATGTCTCGGTGCACTAGTAGTGGTCAACAAAATATTTTTGTTCTAAAAATCATAACGTGCATCTAAGATCTTAACAATGTTCATGTATTATGCATGTACGTGCAAATACTAATAGATGGAATACTCAATGCAACAACAAATATTTTGTCTCATCAATTCATCATCACATGCATCAAACGATACTTAACATACTTGTTATTACATATGTTCAAACACCACATCACAAATAGTATAGATATTCTAAGAAATACTATGTTCATGCAATGTAGTTGTAAATAGATTTTTATTTACCTTTGATCGGTTATGTATTACTTTTAGGTTTATTAAATATTACTCTCTAACCCTAGATGTGAAACAATCTATAAAAATACAAGGTATCAATCATCATCCTCAATTAACAAGTTCATTATACCTAATTTAGTATAAAGATCATGAATCTCAATTTAACTAAACAATCTTACCACTTAGAAACTATAACCGAATACAACCTTCCATGCACCTTTGTTTTATTAGAGTTGGGTGCCCAACGCCCCAATTAGATTGGGGTATTATACTCTTTTTCTTTTGTAAAGATAATCTTATTAGGAATCATGTTAATAAAAAGGTATTTTCTTTATCTTATGTCTTACATCTTTTATTTCTGCACATTAGATAAAGTCCTTAGACCAAATTTAGCTATGGGGCATGGTCGTGTATATGATGGCGATCATGGAACATGCCTCTAAGGCTTTGGTCTTAAATAAGTTCCGAGTCGAGAGTTTTTTTGAGATGGGACATCAAATAGCTTAGTAAGACTCGCACATATAATGCATGCTCGTGAGATAAGGATGTCACATTACATTAGCATTAGTGTAGAGACTCAAGTGCAGGTACGTGGGTGCTTGTTAGGGAACAAGTACACCGAACATGGCCAACAAGAAGTTCTCAGCTGGAGGCTTTGCCTATCGAATAAAAATTTCTGTGTTGCAATAGTACACGGCTAGTCCTCGGACTTGAGGTACGATGGTAGCCTTGTGTATATCTTGTAACACTTTGATTTATCTTCTAATTGCTTGACAATCACAAATGGGGTATATTGGGTGTTGTACTGATATGTAGGGATGTTTATCTGTGGCCAATATAGAATTCGACACTTGTTATCTTTAATAAGGAAATCTCTTGTGTTTTCATTTTTAACTTGATTTTCTTGTTCTTTAGATGAAAAATCAGTTTCTTGTTCCATACCTACCATCAAAGGTAGAGACATGACGACCGCTACCACACTTAATCACTAGCCATGAGTCGTGGTATGGTCTTGTGTTGGAAAGTTGTGATCTCTACCAAGCATTGAGATGCTCATAGGATGGAATTGTTATTATGTTGGCCATGAGTCATGGGACATCTTGATGCTCTATCTACATAAATGTTTGATGGGTATTGTTTGACACTTAGTATCATATGGGCTCATAAAATTGGGGTATATGGGAAGAGGTAAGGCAAAACAAACTTGAGGGTTGTATAGTGATACAGTCATCAAAGAGTTGACTACCAATAGAAATATTTCATGGGCTCAAAAAATTGAGGTGTGAAATATTTCCATTGGACCTCAAGCTCATTAGGAAATTTAATTTCCCAAAATTCCATTAGGCGTGATGGAATTCGAAGAAAATAATGGGAGACATTTAGTATTAAAAACCTTATATTAAATTAATACATTTTTCCTATAGTTTACTAATTTTATGCTTCGTGCATGTTTTGTAGATTATTCTACTAAAATGGCAAAGAATCTACTTGCAACAATCCTTGAACAAAATAAATTAATTACACCTAACTTTGTCGATTGGCTAAGAGAGCTGAAGATAGTTCTTTAGTCGGAGAAAAGGGTGTATGTCCTCGACACTGCACCTCCTTCAATTCTACTGGAGGATGTTACTTCAGAGGATTATGCAGATTACTTACGTTATGTTGATGATAATCTGCAGGCTCGATGCTACATGCTGGCATCGATGTCAAATGAGCTGAAGAGGCAAAACAAGGTTCAACATACTACTTATGGTATCCTCATTCAACTATAAGAGTTGTATGGTGAAAGAACTCGGCAGACGAGATATTAGATCTCAAAAGAGCATTTAAGATGTTGTAAGATTGATGACTCTTCAGTCCTTGATCATGGATTAAAAATGATAGCCCTCATTGAAAGGCTGGCATCCCTTGGAGTCGTTATAGAGAACGAACTTTATACGGACCTTCTACTATAGTCTCTGCCTCCATCATTTGACACCTTTGTTGTTAACTTTAACATACACAACATGGAGACTAAACTCACTGAGCTTGTTAACATGTTAAAGATGGTTGAGTCCACTATGGAAAAGGATAAACCGGTTCTGCTTGTTGGATCTTCTTCTAGATCAAAGGCTGAAAAGCTTAAAAAAGGAAAGAAGAAAGGAAAGGGTTCCTCTAAACTTACCAAGCTGAAGGTAAAGGGCATTGTCAAGAAGGTTTCTTATCAAGCCAATGAAAGTGTCATTACTGCAGCAAACCAGGGCACTAGAAGGGGAATTACAAGGTGTATCTTGCAAGCCTGAAGAGTTCAGGTATATATTTTGTTAAAGTTAACTTGTCTGTTAACAATACTTCTTGGGTATTAGATACCAGTTGTGGCTCACATATCTACAATGATTTGCTGATTATGACAAGAAGTAGGAAGCTGGATCGAGAAGAGACGGTCCCTATGATGGGGAATAGAGCAAGAGTTGCTGCATTAGCTGTAGGGATCGTTAATCTAGCTTTTGGAAAAGGTTGTGTAATAGTTTTAAACAATTGTCTTTTTGTTTCGAATATTATTAAGAACATTATCTCTATTCCAGTTTTAGATAGAGAAGGTTTTAGATTTACCATTGAGAATAGAAATTATTCTATTTTCAAACATTCTGATTTTATTTATTCTGGTTCTTTGACGAATTATTTATGTAGTATTACTCCACATAACCCCATTTTCACAATTCAACAAAATAAAAGAAGATTAGATAATCATAGTTCCATGAGCCTGTGGCATACAAGATTATGACATATTTCTGAGAAAATGATTAACAAATTATCATAATTGCTTGATCTAAAGAAAGAGCAAGAACTTTCAACATGTGAATCCTACCTTAAAGGAAAGATGATCAAATCTCCATTTGTTGACAAGTGGAGTGAGCCAAGCATCTATTAGATTTGATCCATATAGATGTATGTGGGCCACTAAGTGTTAGTGCCCGTTGGATCTATAACTACTTCTTAACCTTTACCGATGACTTCTCTAGGTATGGTTATGTGTACCTTTTAAGGTACAAGTCTGAAGTATTTAAAAGTTTAAAGAATTCAGAACCGAGGTAGAGAAACAAATTGGCCTAAATATAAAGACTTTTTGATCTGATCGAGGAGGTGAATACTTAAACACAGAATTTTGGATTATCTAAAATAGAATGGGATTCTCTAACAGTAGACTCCTCCTGCTACTCCCCAACTCAACGGAGTTGCGGAATGTTGGAATCAAACCTTATTGGACATGGTTCAATCTATGATGAGCTTCACTTCATTTTCTCTTTCATTCTAGGGCTATGCCTTGGAAACGACGGCATACCTAATAAATAGGGTACCATCTAAAGCCGTGCCCAAAACACCATATGAGATATGGTGTGGAAAGACACCTTCCTATAAATACCTTAGGGTATGGGGGTGTGCTGCTTATGTGAAGCAGCAAGTAGGAGATAAGTTGGATATGAGATCCAGCTTATGTCAGTTCATAGGGTATCCAAAGGAATTTATTGGATACTATTTCTACGATACCTCGGAATAAAGGGTGTTTATTTAGAGGAATGCTACCTTCTTGAAGAAGAATTTCTTTTAGAGGGACGTGGTAAGGGCGTAGAACTTGAAGAGGTTCAAGAATCACAGAACACCCTAACTGACGCAGTAAATCGTACACCAGCTTGATGCTGGGCCCTCTAAGGCACAACCTCTTTGAAGATCCGAAAGGGTTTCAAGTGTACCTAAGAGGTACAACTTGTTGTTAGAGAATAAAGAAGAAGGACTCCCCTTGGATAATGATCCAAGAATCTATAGAGAGGTGATGTCTGACATCGACTCGAAGAAGTGGCAAGAAGCTATGCGATCCGAGATGGACTCCATGTACTCTAACAAGGTATAGACCTCGATGGACCCACTATAGGAAATTGTTCCCATTGGCTGCAAATAGGTCTACAAGTGGAAGCTAGGAGTAGATGGAGAGGTAGTGACCTATAAGACAAAGTGGTAGTAAAAGGTTATACTTAGAAGCAATGAATTGATTATGAGGAAACTTTTTCACCAGTAGCGATGCTTAAATTTATATGGATTCTGCTAGCCATATCTGCATATTATGACTATGAGATATGTCTAATGGATGTGAAGACCGCTTTCCTTAATAGAAACATTAAGGAAGAGATTTATATAAAGCAACCAGAAGGCTTCATATCCAGTAGAAGCGAGCACAAGGTTTGCAAGCTCTAGAGATCCATTTATGGACTCAAACAAGCTTCGAGCAGTTGGAATATTTGGTTTGATGAAATGATCAAAATGTTTGACTTTCATAAGAACCCAAATGAATCATGTGTCTACAAGAAGGTTAGTGGGAGTGTAGTTACATTTGTTGTGCTCCACATTGATGACTTCCTACTCATTACGAATGATGTAGGGATGTTGCAGTCAACGAGGACTTGGTTATCTAATCGATTTTCCATGAAGGACTTAGGAGATGCATCTTTTATCCTAGAGATAAAGATCTATAGAGATAGATCCAGAAGGATGATCGGACTATCCTAGTCCATGTACATAGATAAAGTGCTAAAAGGGTTTAGCATGGAGGAATCCAAAAGAGGATTCTTGCCTATGAGTTATAGGGTTTCACTATCTAAGGTTATATCTCCCAAGACACCTAAAGAGAGAGAAAGGATGGCTTGCATACCTTATGCTTCCACAATAGGGAGCATAATATATGCAATGTTATGTACAAGGCCTGATATAGCACATGCTTTGAGTGTCACGAGCAGAAATCAGTCCAATCCAGGATAAAACACTATAAAGTCGTAAATAAGATCCTCAAGTACTTGAGAAAGACTAAGGATATCTTTCTGATATACGGAAATAGAGAACTAAAACTGGAAGGATATACATATTCTAGTTTTCAGTCTGATATAGATGACTCAAAGTCCATATCTGGATACATATTCAATCTGAATAGTGGTGCCGTCAGTTAGAAAAGTTTCAAGCAAGAGACGACTGTAGACTCTACTACCGAAGGTAAATATATTGCTGCATCAAATGCAGCAAAAGAAGTTGTTTGGATAAGAAACTTCATCCAAGCGTTGGGTGTAGTTCCATCCATTGTTGATCTGGTTATGATTTATTGTGATAACAATGGAGCCATTACGCTAGCAAAAGAGCCAAGATCTCATCAAAAATCCAAGCACATAATGAGACGATATCACTTGATCAAAGAGATCATTAGTAGAGGCAACGTCATTATGGATCGAGTTACCTCAATAGAAAATATAGCAGACCCACTTCCTAAGCCCTTAGCATAGAAGATATTTGAGAGACATCTTGAGAAGATGGGCAATTGGAGCTAGGGCAAGTGGGAGATTGTTAAAGTAGTATGCCCAATGCCCCAATTATATTGGGTGTATTATACTCTTTTTCTTTTGTAAGACAATCTTATTGGAAGTTATATTAATAAAAAGGCATTTTTTTATCTTATGTCTTGTATCTTTTATTTCTGCACATTACATAAAGTCCTTAGACCAAATTTAGCCATGGGGAATGGTCGCGCATATGATGGCGATCATGGAACATGCCTCTAAGGCTTTGGTCTTAAATATGTTCTGAGTCAAGAGTTTTTTTGAGATGAGATATCAAATAACTCAGTAAGACTTGCACATATGATGTATGCTTGTAACACCCCCATTACTACACAACTAGATATATTTATAATTTGACATGATAGAACCTGTGTGCATGCATGGAATATTTTTTTTTTGTAACACTTTAAGAAAAGCTAAATCACTTCTTACATACACAACCCTATTTAAAATAGAAGGATCAGTATTTATATAAAAACACAACACCTATAACGACCACAATATTTACATACTTATTTACAGTAAAGTTTTAAAAGAGAAATATAGTACCAATCTAAAAACATAATACACCAGACTCAAAATATAACAAGCCAACAAAATAGCCCAACAGGTCGTCATCTATGTACACACTCTCTCAGACACCTGCAGGAGCTCCAACCGCCGCCCAGCCAATAAAAGATGCTTCAGGTATCGTCGTACTCACCTACAATGCATAAACTATATGAGCTAACGCTCAGCAAGTAAAGATTATGCATGTCAAAGAATAATCCACAATATCGAGTCATGCATCTCAACATGCTATGCCCATAATGCAATTTTATGCATCAAAATATTTCTCTCAAAATCATTTCTTTCTTGGGCCCCTGACCAACGCTACTATCCCATGCACCGGAAAAGAGCTTTGTATACCGCCATAATCCAATGGATAATAATCATATAAGCATGCAAATCCATGCATACTCATACGCATGCAAATCCATACACGCGAACCTGCAAATCCATGCATAAACCATGCAAATCCATGCATGCTTCGGTGCACTAGTAGTGGTCAGCAAAATATTTTTCTTTCTCACAATCATGCCGTGCAATGCAAGATTTATCACAATGCGCATATATGATGCATGCACGTGCCAATGACAATGCCCATGTATGTATGCTCAATTGAGAGTCCTCTACTATGCACATATGATTTATGATATTACATATAATTCACACATCTACTATGTCTATACATTGTAGTTGCAAATGAATCTTTACTTACCTTTCACTTGGTTGGTGGCTTAGTCTAAATTTGTTTAGTATTCCTCTCCAACATTAGATGTAAAATAGCCTGTAATATTACCCAACATCAAGCACCATTCCCAATTTGGCAAGTTGAAAGCACAAAATCTCATACTAGACCTTAAACACCAAGCTATAAGCTAACAATCAAGCTTTCACAAACTAGAACCCAATATAGCCCCTCAAATACCTCAATTTCTCATCTTAAATGCATGAAAACATCATGTAATTGAAGTATTATAACTCTAATAGCATGTACCTAATTGTTAACACTCAATAGCAACATATCAAGGTTGAAACATGCTAAGTGATCAAATGTGGCAGATTCACATTTTCATATTTTCTTGCTGTCAAGTTTAGTTGCATGATAATTTTAACATCCCTAAGCATATCCAATCACTCCCAAATTTTTACCACACTTATATAACATGTATATGAATGTAACCATATCATATAATTTCTAAAAATCACGGATATAGCTTCCCAAGTTCAGCTCTCTTCACGACATACCGAAACAGATTTTTCCTACCGTGACAGTTTTGCACACTTCATGACATTAATGGTTTTGGCACCCTTAAGTATATTCAATCACTCCAAAATTTTCACCATACTTAGATAACATATATAAGGAGACAACAAGGTCATATTATTACCAAATAATGGATTTAGCTCCCTTAATTCAGTTTCCTTCACAGCACACCAAAACAGATTTTGCTATTTTGGCAGTTTGAGTGTTTCTCCAATATCATTCTCTATTTCAATTTCCAACTGATAAAACATCATTTTAATACTATTAACTCATATATGGTAATGTAAATGGTAATAATTATAGGTTTTATTCAACATACCATACACTTTTGAAGCCTAAAACACAAGAAAACAGTAAGATGATAGTTTCTGCCACAAGTATTTCCTATTAAGTGTTTGTGATCAAAAACCCTTTCTTTGTGCACCAAAGTCTAACCAAAAACTTCCTAACACTTTTATAAGAGATATTGAAAGCTTAATAAACCATAAAACCATTCATAATAATCTGAAAACCAAAGGCAAAACCGTAGATAAGTGTTACCTATGCAGATTTTGAGGCTAACTTGATGGTAATCACTTCTTCTTTGCTTTTCTTGCTTTTATTTCAACTTGGAATCAATTTGGATCACTTGGAGACCTTAAGGTGTGTGTTGGAAGATGAAAATGGCTGAAATGAGGGTCTGGTCGTTGCTTAAGGGTGAAGGATTTGAGGTGTTAGCTTGAGATGTTAGGTTAAGCTTAATAAGAAAGCATGAGGTGGCAAGTAAATGGAAAATCTGATTTTCTCCCTTATCTTGCAGCCCTAATCTTGTGTGTCTCATCTATTTTTATTTGGTTGCAACCTATATTAATCACCATTCATTCCCATAGGTAATTCCTATGTCCGTTCATTCGATCTCCAAACCGATTCGTATCCGATTCTTAAAGAATTATCTAGTTTGCATTTCTAAAATCATATGCACATAAGGGCCTTGTAATATGACACTTAAATCATATTATATCATGTCCAATATCCCAAGTATGCTAATTTACATATATACTTTTGAAATAACTTGATCAAATCAAATTAAACCGTATAAGGTTACTAGTAACACTTTTAGCACTTCCAAAATATAACCTATATATCCCATCTATATCTAATATTGATCCACCTCATTTTCTTCTTATTTCAATATAAAATCAACTACTTAGATTAAGAAATTCAATAACTAATATCGTGCAAGAGCTTCAGAATTAAGTTTAATATTCAAGAATGTCGTATAAAATGAAATAAATTATGCAATGTCAATAGAAATGCAAATAGCATATAAAATTAATATGTAATGCATGAATCATATTTGGCCATGTGAGTAGTAAGAGGCTCGGGTATCACATCCTCCCCTCCTTATAAAAATTTCGTCTCCGAAATTTCACTTACCGAAAAGTTCAGGATACCTAGTTCTCATTTTATCCTCTCTTTCCCAAGTGGCCTCTTCTACTGATTGGTTTCTCCATAACACTTTAACCAATGGAATCTGTTTATTTCTTAGCTGCTTCACTTCTCGTAATAAAATCTGTACAGGATTTTTTTCGTAGCTCAAATCTGCCTTTAATTCCACTAGTTCATTCTTAAGAATGTGAGAAGGATTAGCAATATATTTCCTCAGCATAGACACATGAAATACATTGTGTATTTGGGACATAGATGTTGGCAGATCTAGTCTGAAAGAAACATCACCTATTATTTCAATCACCGAGAATGGACCAATGTATCTGGGACTCAATTTTCCTTTCTTCCCAAACCGCATGATGCCCTTCATTGGTGCTACTTTCAAAAACACCTGATCTCCTATCGCAAACTCCAATGCCCTGCTTCATCGATCTGCATAACTTTTCTGTCGATTTTGTGTAGTTTGCATTCTTTGTCGAATCTGTAACACGGCTTCTGTCATCTCTCGAATCATATCTGGGTCCAAAAGTTTCTTCTCACCAACTTCATCCCAGTGTATCGGAGACCTACATTTTCTGCCATACAATGCTTCATAGGGAGCCATTCCAATGCTAGTCTGATAGCTGTTGTTGTACGAAAACTCCACCAAAGGTAGGAATTTACTCCAATGACCTTGGAAGTCTAATACACAGGCTCTGAGCATATCCTCCAACGTCTGTATTGTTCGTTCAGATTGCCCATCCGTCTGAGGATGATATGCTGTACTAAATGATAATTGTGTTCCCAAAGTTTTATGTAAACTCCTCCAAAAAGTAGACAAAAATGTTGAATCTCTATCAGAAACAATAGACAATGGCACACCATGAAGTCTGACAATCTCCTGAATATATAATTGGGCATAGCGATCCATGGAATAGGTAGAACATATGGGAAGGAAATGAGCAGACTTGGTCAATCTATCGACGATAACCCAAATAGCATCATGACTCTTAGTAGTTTTTGGCAAACTAGTTACGAAATCCATGGTGATCCTTTCCCATTTCCATTCTGGAATAAGTAGAGGTTGTAAAGTCCCTGCGGGTCTTTGATGTTCGGCCTTTATTTGCTGACATGTTAAACATTGTTCCACATACTGGGCGATGTTCTTTTTCATACCCGGCCACCAATAATGCGATTTCAAGTCTCTATACATCTTAGTAGCCCCTGGATGTACTGAATAAGGGGTTGAATGTGCTCTTTTAAAATGTCTTCCCGAATGTTATCAATATTTGGCACACAAAACGCCCTCTAAATTGTAAAATATCATCCTGAGTCATCTTAAATTCAGTAGACTTCCCTGCAGCAACATATTTTCTCATATTGATGAGATATTCATCATCTCGTTGTCCCTGTTTGATCCTATCAATTAGCGTAGGCTGAAGTGTCAGGGCTGCCAACTTTGCCTCTATTACTCCTGTCTGTAAAATCTCTATATTCATTTTCTGCAAATCATTCAGTTCCGATTTCTGAATTAAAGCCATAGCCATTGTACTTTGTGTGGATTTTCGGCTCAATGCATCAGCTACAACATTGGCTTTACCTGGGTGGTAATTGATCACACAATCATAATCTTTTACCAGTTCTAGCCATCTTCGCTGCCGCATATTCAACTCTTTCTATGTGAAGAAGTATTTGAGGCTCTTGTGATCAGTATAGATCTCGCACCGTTCACCATATAAATAGTGCCTCATATTTTTAAGCGCAAATACTACAGCAGCAAGTTCCAAGTCGTGCGTAGGGTAATTCTTTTCGTACTCTTTAAGTTGCCTGGATGCATACGCAATTACTTTACCATTCTGCATCAGTACACATCCTAATCCATTCTTCGACGCGTCACTGTAAATTATGAATCCTCCCTACCTGATGGAATTGAGAGAATAGGTGCTGAAGTCAGCCTCTTTTAGCTCCTGGAAACTTCGCTCACACATATCTGTCCATCTAAACATCACCCCTTTTCTGGTTAATTGTGTCAATGGCATTGCAATCTTGGAGAACCCCTCCACAAATCTTCGGTAATATCCAGCTAAACCCAGAAAACTGCGCACCTCTAAAGGATTAGTAGTTTGCATCCAGTTGTTGATAGCTTCAACTTTACTTGGATCTACTGATATTCCCGCTCCTGATATAACATGTCCCAAGAATACCACACGATCCAACCAGAACTCGCATTTCTTGAATTTGGCGTATAACTGCTTCACTTTTAGGACCTCTAGTACTTGTGTTAAATGTGCGGCATGTTCTTCTTTAGTTCTGGAGTAAACTAGAATGTCATCTATGAACACAATAACAAATTTATCCAGAAATTCTTTAAACACTCTGTTCATCAGATCCATGAATGCTGCTGGAGCGTTAGTCAATCCAAATGGCATCACCAAAAATTCATAGTGCCCATATCTTGTACTAAATGCCGTTTGGGGATATCCTCTTCCTTTATTTTCAATTGATGGTACCTAGAGCGTAAGTCAATCTTTGAAAATATTGCGGCACCCTGAAGCTGGTCAAATAAATCATCGATTCTGGATAACGGATACTTATTCTTAATTGTGACCCTATTCAACTCTCGATAATTGATACACAGTCTCATGGTGCCATCCTTCTTACGTACAAATAGAACTGGTGCTTCCAAGGTGAAAAGCTCGGTCTGATGAATCCCTTGTCCAACAAGTCTTGTAATTGTACTTTCAATTCTTTCAACTCCAATGGAGCCATTCTGTAGGGAGTTTTTGAGATTAAAGATGTTCCTGGTTGTATGTCAATAACAAACTTTATTTCATGATCTGGTGGCAGTCCGGGAGATCATCTGGGATACTTCAGTATATTCCCGTACCACTGGTATTTCACTCAGAGTTGGTGGGTGTTGTTCCTCAATGTTCATGACACTCACCAAGTACCCTTCGCAACCATCATCGAGTAATTGTTGTGCCTTCACTGCTGAAATCATAGCAAATTTGAAATTCTTCACAATGCTGGCAAATGTGAAAGACTCTTTCCCAGAAAGTTGAAATGTCACCGTCTTTTCCTTACAGTTGATAGTAGCCCCATACTTTGACAACCAATCCATGCCCAAAATAACATAATAATCATTCATATCCAGTACAATCAAATCAGCATGTAATTCTCTACCTTCGACAAGTATAGCACAAGCTCTCAAAATCCGATCGGTTTGTCTAGTATCTCCAGAGGGAACTGTTACACTTAACTGATTTCTGCTACATCTGGTATTCTACCCAGCCTCTTCACGTACTCAGTGGATGCAAATGAATGCGTGGCTCCAGAATCAAATAATACAAGTGTTGGAACACTAGAAATATAAAGTGTACCTGTTACTACCGATGGATTTGCTTCTGCATCCGCCCTGGTCATGGTGAACACCTTGGCTAGTACATTCTTTTGGATGGTCTGATTCTGTTTACCTGGGCAAAATTTAGCAATATGTCCCGGTATTCCACATCGAAAACACGTCCTGGTTTCTATATAGCAGCCTCCAGTATGTCGATTACCACATTTCTGACACACAGCTTCTGGCATTGGTGCTTTTTCTTGTTCGACCGTGCCTCTTATTTTGACCTTCTTGTTGTTGGCCTTGTTCTCCTTGAAATTTAAATCCAGGCTTCTATATTAGGATCGGCTTCTGCATTTGAACTGGCCTCTTTTGCCCCACAATCCATCTCTGTCCCTGCTGTCTGAATTGCTGTCGAACCTCTTGTGCACGAGCGATTCTCAATTCAGCCTGTTCTGCTACTAGTGCCCTCTCAGCCACCTGTGAAAATATCACCCCTTGAGTACCCGCCATATTCACATCCCGATATAATTCTGGCCTCAAACCCTCCAGAAATCTCTCTACTTTAAGTGCTTCTGTGCTGACCATGTGCATAGCGAACCTGGACAGTTGTTCAAATTTACGAATATATTCCCCAATAGTCATTGCTCCTTGTCGCAGTTGTATAAACTCATTCATCTTCATCATGCGAACTGGGGTCGTGAAATATTTATTTCGGAATAACTCCTTGAATCTGTCCCAGCTCATGGTAGTAATGTCCTCTATGCTGCTGATCATGTCCCAAATGGCCTGCACTACCGCGAAGCATGAAAGTGGCACACATTACGTAACACCCCCATTACTACACAACTATATATATATATAGTATAATTTAACATGATAGAGCATGTGCATGCATTATTTTTTTTTTCATGTAATATATTAATAAATAATAAATATTTTCCCACTCACAGACTAATATATATACCTGCAGAGGACCCATAATAATCATAATATTTTATACCCATGTACAGAAAAGTTATAAAAGTAACACATAGTATAAATCCAAAAACCTAATACAATAGACTATAAAATCAAATAAGTTAACAATCAATCCAACAGGTCATCAGCCATGTACACTGATCCTCAGAACCTGTAGGAACCCCAACAGCTTGCCCAGTAAGTCCATGGTATCAAGTATCACTAGACTCACCTACAATGCATAAACTATATGAGCTAACGCTCAGCAAGTAAAGATTATGCATGTCAAAGAATAATCCATAATATCAAGTTATGCATCTCAAAATGCTATGCCCACAATGCGATTTTATGCATCAAAATATTTCTCTCAAAATCATTTCTTTCTTAGGCCCCTGACCAACGCTACTATCCATGTACCGGAAAAGAGCTCTGTACACCCATAATCCAATGGCCAATAATCATATAAGCATGCAAATCCATGCATACTCATACGCATGCAAATCCATGCACGTGAACCTGCAAATCCATGCATAAAACCATGCAAATCCATGCATGCTTCGATGCACTAGTAGTGGTCAGCAAAATATTTTCCTTTCTCTGAATCATGCCGTGCAATGCAAGATTTATCACAATGCTCGTATATGATGCATGCACGTGCTAATGACAATGCCCATGTATGTATGCTCAATGGAGAGCCCTCTACTATACACATATGATTTATGATATCACATATAATTCACACATCTACTATGTCTATGCATTGTGGTTGCAAATAAATCTTTACTTACCTTTCACTTGGTTGGTGGCTTAGTCTAAATTTGTTTAGTATTCCTCTCCAACCTTAGATGTAAAATAGCCTGTAATATTACCCAACATCAAGCACCATTCCCAATTTAGCAAGTTCAAAGCACAAAATCTCATACTAGACCTTAAACACCAAGCTATAAGCTAACAATCAAGCTTCCACAAACAAGAACTCAATATAGCCCATCAAATACCTCAATTTATCATCTTAAATACATTCAAACATTATGTAATTGAAGTATTATAACTCTAATCGCATGTACCTAATTTTTAACACTCAATAACAACATGTCTAGGTTGAAACATGCTAAGTGATCAAATGTGGCAGATTCACATTTTCATATTTTCGTGCTGTCAAGTTTAGTTGCATGATAATTTTAACATCCCTAAACATATCCAATCACTCTCAAATTTTTACCACACTTAGATAAAATATATATAAATGTAACCATATCATAGAATTGCTAAAAATCACGGATATAGCTTTCCAAGTTCAGCTCTCTTCACGACATACTGAAACAGATTGTTTCCTACCGTGACAGTTTTGCACACTTCATGACATTAATGATTTTGGCACCATTAAGTATATTCAATCACTCCAAAATTTTCACCATACTTAGGTAAAATATATAAGGAGACAACCAGGTCATATTATTACCAAAAATAATGGATTTAGCTCCCTTAATTCAGTTTCCTTCACAGCACACCAAAACAGATTTTGCTATTTTGGCAGTTTGAGTGTTTCTCCAATATCATTCTCTATTTCAATTTCCAACTTATAAAACTTCATTCCAATACTCTTAACTCATATATAGTCATGTAAATGGTAATAATTATATGTTTTATTCAACATACCATACACTTTTGAAGCCTAAAACACAAGAAAATAGTAAGATGACAGTTTCTGCCACAAGTATTTCCTATTAAGTGTTTGTCATCAAAAACCCTTTCTTTGTGCACCAAAGTCTAACTAAAAACTTCCTAAAACTTTTATAAGAGATATTGAAAGCTTAATAAACAATAAAACCATTCATAATAATCTAAAAACTAAAGGCAAAACCATAGATAAGTGTTACCTATGCAGATTTTGAGGTTAACTTGATGGTAATCACTTCTCCTTTGCTTTTCTTGCTTTTATTTCAACTTGGAATCAATTTGGATCACTTGGAGACCTTAAGGTGTGTGTTTGGAATATGAAAATGGCTGAAATGAGGGTCTGGTCGTTGCTTAAGGGTGAAGGTTTGAGGTGTTAGCTTGAGATATTAGCTTAAGCTTAATAAGAAAGCATGAGGTGGCAAGTAAATGGCAAAATCTGATTTTCTCCCTTATCTTGCAGCCCTAATCTTGTGTGTCTCACCTATTTTTATTTGGTTGCAACCTATCTTAATCACTATTCATTTCCATAGGTAATTCCTATGTCCGTTCATTCGATCTCCAAACCGATTCGCATCCGATTCTTAAAGAATTATATAGTTTGTATTTCTAAAATCATATGCACATATGGGCCTTGTAATATGACACTTAAATCACATTATATCATGTCTAATATCCCAAGTATGTTAATTTATAAATATATACTTTTGAAATAACTTGATCAAATCAAATTAAACCGTATAAGCTTACGAGTAACACTTTTAACACTTCCAAAATTATAACCTATATATCCCATCTATATCTAATATTGATCCACTCATTTTCTTCTTATTTCAATATAAAATAAACTACTTAGATTAGAAAATTCAATAACTAATATCGGGCAAGAGCTTCAGAATTAAGTTTAATATTCAAGAATGTCGTATAAAATGAAATAAATTATGCAATGTCAATAGAAATACAATTAGCATATAAAATTAACACGTAATGCATGAATCATATTTGGCCATGTGAGTAGTAAGAGGTTCGAGTATCACATCCTCCCTTCCTTATAAAAATTTCGTCACCAAAATTTCACTTACTGAAAAAGTTCAGGATTCTTAGTTCTCATTTCATCCTCCATTTCCCAAATAGCTTCTTCTGTTGATTGACTTCTACTCTGTACTTTAACTAATGAGATATTCTCATTTTGAAGTTACTTTACATCCCTTACTAGAATCTCTATAGGTCTTTATTCATATCTCCGACCTCAATTTAGTTCTATTGGTCCCTTTTCAATAGATGATATAGATTCCTGATATACCTCCTTAAAATGAACACATGAAACATATTGTGAACTCAAGACATTGATGCAAAAAGGTCGAGTTTACAGACAATATTCTCAATTATCTCAGTAATGCAAAATAAATCAATATACCTAGGATCAAGTTTGTATGTAACATCCCCAAAAAAAAAATTTTAACTCCTTTTAAGTATATAGATATTTCAAGTACTTCGGTTTTGTAATGTAACATATAGTATTACATAAATAATCTAATTAACTCAAAGAGTATCGAGTAATTTTTCTATATTATATCAAACATATACCAAAACACAATGAGATAAACCACTAAGGAGAAATTTTTGACTGAATACCCAATAATATCACTAACCCAGAAAATATTTCTTATTTCTATCACATTTATTGGTCTTCTCTATTTCAGTACAACCTCAAAGTTTTGAATAGTTACAAGGACACTTTCTTAAGAAAATTACTAGTACCAAAATAAATATTGTATTACATAACTGAAAGCTCGCATGTACTAAATTGAACAAATAATTTCTACTTCCTTAAAGTTTTCAAGATCATATTGAAAGGTCAATCATATTTCTCCTCATTATATACTAAGATATCATCAATGAATATCACCCCAAACATACCTATATAGAATCATCAAACACATTATTCATCATGTATATCAAAATAATTAGGGCATTAGTCAACCCAATGGCACAATAAGAAATTCATAATTAATTCAAACTTAAAATCATTCATCAAGATCATAGTAGCCCATCTTAATTTATCAAATAAACCTTAATATGAAAATCTGTACTTATTACAAATTATTACTCAATTCAGTTGCAATAAAAAAAAAATACATAACCTCAAGATTCATCTTTCTTGTAGGTGAATATGAAGTGGAGCATGTTTAGGAGAAGCACTAGACCTTAATGCCTTGCCCAATATTATAACAAGATCACTTATGGTTTAGCGAATTCCAATAGGTGTATATGATAAACTAAAAGAGAGATTGGCTTTGTTCTTACAACTATATCCAGGATAAAATCAATTCGTTAGTCAATAGCATGCCCAAAAACATCTTTTCAACATGTATCAAGAGATCTAAGATCACACAAATAGATTTTTTTGTAAACTTTGGTCATTTCTAAAAATTCTGACACAACCCAAAGATTGATAATAACTCTTTCTTACAACTCTCTTTCATGGTAACTGTAGAAAATTATAATTTGACAATCTTCCTTATTTTCTACAAATAGTAAACATTTTCCTACTATGGCCTCCATAAAATTTCTAAATTTTCATCACCTAGAATTTAAAAGTCTTAATAATCCTGAAATAATCCACCATGCATAATTCTCAATAAATCAATCAACACAAAAGGTTATATCATAATCCTAGCCAATATAACAAAATTAACCTACAACTCTTAAAATCTATTTAGTTGATCTTGAACCTCCAGAAGGAATTAAAACATTGTAATTGACCTCATATATATATATATATATCAAGTACCCCATCCAGTCTTATTACATACGTAGTAGATAATAGAGAATATGTAGCTCTAAAGATAGAATACCAACCATAAAATTTGTACCTGTTACTACTGATGAGTCTGCCTTAACATTATTTTATACAAAATCTTAAAACACATGGCCAATATTATTCATGAAATACAAAATGAATTATACAACAAATAAAACTTACTGGCATGGTTGTGCTCCACCAGTTTCAAAGGTCATGTACATGGACAGTCTACAGAACCACAAACTGGGCTCTGATACCACTATGTAACACCCCCATTACTACACAACTATATATATATATAGTATAATTTAACATGATAGAGCATGTGTGCATGCATTATTTTTTTTTTCATGTAATATGTTAATAAATAATAAACATTTTCCCACTCACAGACTAATATATATACCTGCAGAGGACCCATAATAATCATAATATTTATATACCCATGTACAGAAAAGTTATAAAAGTAACACATAGTATAAATCCAAAAACCTAATACAGTAGACTATAAAATCAAATAAGTTAACAATCAACCCAACAGGTCATCAGCCATGTACACTGATCCTCAGAACCTGTAGGAACCCCAACAACTTGCCCAGTAAGTCCATGGTATCAAGTATCACCAGACTCACCTACAATGCATAAACTATATAAGCTAACGCTCAGCAAGTAAAGATTATGCATGTCAAAGAATAATCCATAATATCAAGTCATGCATCTCAAAATGCTATGCCCACAATGCAATTTTATGCATCAAAATATTTCTCTCAAAATCATTTCTTTCTTGGGCCCCTGACCAACGCTACTATCCCATGCACCGGAAAAGAGCTCTGTACACCGCCATAATCCAATGGCCAATAATCATATAAGCATGCAAATCCATGCATACTCATACGCATGCAAATCCATGCACGCGAACCTACAAATCCATGCATAAAACCATGCAAATCCATGCATGCTTCGATGCACTAGTAGTGGTCAACAAAATATTTTCCTTTCTCTGAATCATGCCGTGCAATGCAAGATTTATCACAATGCTCGTATATGATGCATGCACGTGCTAATGACAATGCCCATGTATGTATGCTCAATGGAGAGCCCTCTACTATGCACATATGATTTATGATATCACATATAATTCACACATCAACTATATCTATGCATTGTGGTTGCAAATGAATCTTTACTTACCTTTCACTTGGTTGGTGGCTTAGTCTAAATTTGTTTAGTATTCCTCTCCAACCTTAGATGTAAAATAGCCTGTAATATTACCCAACATCAAGCACCATTCCCAATTTAGCAAGTTCAAAGCACAAAATCTCATACTAGACCTTAAACACCAAGCTATAAGCTAACAATCAAGCTTCCACAAACTAGAACCCAATATAGCCCCTCAAATACCTCAATTTCTCATCTTAAATACATTCAAACATCATGTAATTGAAGTATTATAAATCTAATAGCATGTACCTAATTTTTAACACTCAATAACAACATGTCTAGGTTGAAACATGCTAAGTGATCAAATGTGGCAGATTCACATTTTCATATTTTCTTGCTGTCAAGTTTAGTTGCATGATAATTTTAACATCCCTAAACATATCCAATCACTCTCAAATTTTTACCACACTTAGATAACATGTATATAAATGTAACCATATCATAGAATTGCTAAAAATCATGGATATAGCTTTCCAAGTTCAGCTCTCTTCACGACATACTGAAACAGATTGTTTCCTACCGTGACAGTTTTGCACACTTCATGACATTAATGATTTTGGCACCATTAAGTATATTCAATCACTCCAAAATTTTCACCATACTTAGGTAAAATATATAAGGAGACAACCAGGTCATATTATTACCAAAAATAATGGATTTAGCTCCCTTAATTCAGTTTCCTTCACAGCACACCAAAACAGATTTTGCTATTTTGGCAGTTTGAGTGTTTCTCCAATATCATTCTCTATTTCAATTTCCAACTGATAAAACTTCATTACAATACTATTAACTCATATATGGTCATGTAAATGGTAATAATTATAGGTTTTATTCAACATACCATACACTTTTGAAGCCTAAAACACAAGAAAACAGTAAGATGACAGTTTCTGCCAGAAGTATTTCCTATCAAGTGTTTGTGATCAAAAACCCTTTCTTTGTGCACCAAAGTCTAACTAAAAACTTCCTAACACTTTTATAAGAGATATTGAAAGCTTAATAAACCATAAAACCATTCATAATAATTTGAAAACCAAAGGCAAAACCGTAGATAAGTGTTACCTATGCAGATTTTGAGGCTAACTTGATGGTAATCACTTCCTCTTTGCTTTTCTTGCTTTTATTTCAACTTGGAATCAATTTGGATCACTTGGAGACCTTAAGGTGTGTGTTTGGAAGATGAAAATGGCTGAAATGAGGGTCTGGTCGTTGCTTAAGGGTGAAGGATTTGAGGTGTTAGCTTGAGATGTTAGCTTAAGCTTAATAAGAAAGCATGAGGTGGCAAGTAAATGGCAAATCTGATTTTCTCCCTTATCTTGCAGCCCTAATCTTGTGTGTCTCATCTATTTTTATTTTGTTGCAACCTATCTTAATCACCATTCATTCCCATAGGTAATTCCTATGTCCGTTCATTCGATCTCCAAACCGATTCGTATCCGATTCTTAAAGAATTATCTAGTTTGCATTTCTAAAATCATATGCACATAAGGGCCTTGTAATATGACACTTAAATCATATTATATCATGTCCAATATCCCAAGTATGCTAATTTTCAAATATATACTTTTGAAATAACTTGATCAAATTAAATTAAACCGTATAAAGTTACTAGTAACACTTCTAGCACTTCCAAAATTATAACCTATATATTCCATCTATATCTAATATTGATCCACCTCATTTTCTTCTTATTTCAATATAAAATCAACTACTTAGATTAAGAAATTCAATAACTAATATCGTGCAAGAGCTTCAGAATTAAGTTTAATATTCAAGAATATCGTATAAAATGAAATAAATTATGCAATGTCAATAGAAATGCAAATAGCATATAAAATTAACATGTAATGCATGAATCATATTTGTCCATGTGAGTAGTAAGAGGCTCGGGTATCACAATGCTCATGAGATGAGGATGCCACATTCTATTGGCATTAGTTTAAAGACGCAAGTGCATGTATGTGGATGCTTCTTAGGGAACAAGTACACCTAACATAGCCCGTAAGAAATTCTTAGCTAGAGGCTTTGCTTGTCGAAATAAAAATTTTTGTGTTGCGATAGTACACGGCTAGTCCTCGAACTTGAGGCACGATGGTAGCCTTGTGTACATCCTGCAACACTTTGATATATCTTCTGATTTCTTGACAATCATAAAGGGGGTATGTTGGGTGTTGCACTGGTGTGGATGGAGATTTTTTAGTGGCCAACATAGAATTCGACACTTGCCTTTTTAAATAAGGGAATCTCCTGTGTTTTCATAGTTTGTGATTCAAAGACCTTGGCCAAGGAAGGATGAATCATGATTTATCAAGAATCATTGGAACTTAAAATAGGATCGCAATTATTGAATCATTTAGGGTTTCGACTTATAATCTATGCCCTAGATTAAATTAGGAGATTAGTTGTCGAAAGGGCATACGTGTATGGTACTCATAATTGAAATAAGTTTACTTGCTATTTCACCTAAGACTAGTTTGTCATGATTACTTGCTAGGTGTTTTCATGGATAATGAGGTTCTTGGAATTAAGAAGTTGATTGCAAGCAGATTAATTAATTGGAATAATTGTTATTCATAAATTGCAAATGTTGCAAGCCCGCTACTAGTTTAGCAGTGAACCTAAGAGGGTCACACATCTTTATGGAAAATAATATTTCTAATTTTAGAATTTATCTAATGGTTGGAAATTAATTATTTAATTAAGGGTTCTATTTAATTTAATGATTAAATTAAATCATTCAGTTAAGTAATTGGATTATTTATTTGGACCTAATTTGATTAGGAACCCCAATTAGAGTAAATTAAATTAATCAATTGGATTGATTAAATTGGGATTAAATCAATTGAATTGATTTGTGGATTTTTTAGTTCAGGCCAAAAATTAATGTGGACCACTTTAGAAGCCCACTAAAATATGAAGAGAATAAATTAAATAAATATGATTTATTTAATTAACATATTTATAGATAAATAAATATAGTGACTAATTTTATGGTTAAAATCGACCACTAAAATTTAATTTATATATAAATATAATTATAGTATATATATGATATATATCTATCTTGATATTATTTGAAGATTTCAAATTAATATTAACAATGTATGTAGATAATTTTGATGATTAATGTAGTCTCAATTTAGTCTATATACAATAGGAGAGAGAAAAGATAAGAGTTTTTGGAAGATTTAAAATCCTTCCAAGATAAGACTTTGAAGTAGTTCAAAATTGTCAAACTCTCAAAGAGTTGGAGAATAATCAAATTTTCAGCCCTATAAATAGTTATGGCCCGAAATTACACAAAATGATTTAAAAAATTTAAGCAAAAATTATTTTTTTTAAGTCTTCTATCTTTCTCTCCAAGAAAAGAAAAAGAAAAATATTTTCTTGTAATCTTGATCTTCTTGTTCTTTAAAAGAAAAATCAGTTTCTTGTTATTCTCTTCATATTATTATTTCATGAACTTAAAGAATCAATCTTTATTGTTCTTGAAAATTTACTCTGGTTGTAAATTAGTAAACAATTAAAAGGATACTAGTGAATCCTTTTTATTGGTGTTAGTTGCTCTTCTGTATTGTGGACCTGATAGAGGAGAGACATTTGGATCCCTGTGAGTTCTGAAAGTCTAGGATAAGCAATTGATTGCTTCATTTCCTACAACAACTGGAGTGAATGAAATGTATAATCCTAATTTTATATTTGTTTATATATTCACTTGAATAAGCGTGATTATTAAAATCAATTTATAATCAAAAGGGTTAAATTTATGTTTGATAAAAATTTAATTTTCCGCTGCATATACTCATGCGATTATAGTGAACCCAATGTGTTCCACATCTTAAATGTATATTAACCTCACTTAATTGATATATTATAACTCTTATAACATCCCCCTAAATGTTAGGGATCAAATGCACCACATCTATGTTGGAATATGTTAATGAACCCAATGGTACATATTCATAACTTCACATTTTCTTGCTACCAGATTAATTTTGCATGATGATTTTGACACCCTTAGAAATATTTTCACTAACCAATTTTTATCATACTTAGCTAACATAAAAATAATGTAACCATGTCATAGAATGGCTAAAACTCACGGATATAGCTTCCCAAGTTCAACTCTATTCACAACATACCAAAACAGATTTTTCCTATCGTAACAGTTTTGCCCACTTCATGACATTAATGGTTTTGGCACTCTTAAGTATATTCAATCACTACAAAAAATTTACCACACTTAAATAACATATACACAAAGATGGCCACTCTCTGTAAAACCAGTCCACTTCACACAAGACAGAATCTAAAATTCGATAGTAACAGTTTTGAGCATCTCTTTAATTATCATGTCATATTTTAATTCTTAAGCTATCCAAACCTATATACCTAATCTTAACTCCTATATAAACACGTTCATGATGATAAATATAGGATTAACACAAGTTTTCTTGCATATTTCAAACTCAATAAACTAGAAATCAACATATACACAAATTCTGCCTCTCAGTGGTTCTACTATGTGTTTGCAACCACAAATCACTCTTTTATCTATAATAACCCTATAAATAACCTTTAACATCATCACGAACAAGATAAAAATATTAAGAAATTACAAAATCCTCAAATAATATAAAACTTTGATGTCAAAACTATAGATGAACCTCATCTATGCTAGTTTCAGCTTCTACTCGTGATTGCTACTTGGAATCACTTAAAAGCAACTTAAAGAGATTTTTACATGAGTTTGGACCCTGAAAATGACTAAAAATGGTTGAGGATCGTAGGTTAATGGCTAAGAGTGAAGGAAAGTTTGAGGTGACACTTGAGGTGCTTGCTTAAACTTGGTAGCAAGCATGAGGTGGCAAGTTGTGGTATAAATTTGATATTTCACCCATATTTCAAGCCTAGATCAGATGTATCTTACTATATATTAATTTTATTACATCTTATTTTAATTACCACAAGATCCCATAGATAATTCATCAGCTAATTTCCTACCCGTTCATTTAATTTCTCCCCCGATTGTCACCCGATTCTTGAATAATTGTCCATATTAAAAATTATATAATTTTATACATAAATAAATATTCTAATATCACCTTTCAATCATGATATCTTATGTCCAATATCCCAAATATACAATTTACAGATATATAATTTTAAATACTTGGATGAAATCGAATCAAACCATATAAGCTTACTAGTAACACCTTTAACCCTTCCAAAATTATAGCTTGTATATCCCATCTCTATCCAATATTGATCAACCTCATTTTATTCTTATTTTAATTTAATGTTGAATACTTATAATATGATGACCGACAACTAACACCATATGAGATTTTCTAGAAATTTAATAATCAAATATGATTATAAGGTAAAACGGATCATGTCATGCCAGTTTTGATGCAAGAATATATGAATAACATGCATGAATCATACTGGAGTGAGTAGTTTGAGGCTCGTATATTACAAAAGTGGTATTTTCTAGTAGTATCATTAAATCTTCGATAATTCGTATACACTCTCCACCCCGTGGCCGTCCTAGTTGGTATCAATTCATTTTGATCATTATGCACAACAATCATACCTCCCTTTTTAGGCACATATTGTACAGGACTCACCCACGTACTATTAGAGATGGGATAGATAATAACTGCATCAAGAAGTTTGATGGTTTTGGCCTTTACTATCTCTTGCATCATTGGACTTAGTCTCCTTTGTAGCTACACCACTGGCTTATAGCTCTCCTCCATTAAGATTTTGCGCATGCAAATTGAGAGGCTAATTCCTTTGATGTCGGCTATCTTCTATCCAAAGGCTTTCTTATGCTCCCTAAGGAATCTTAAGAGCTTTTCTCACCTGTTAAAGAAGAATAAATTATTACCGGAAATAAATTTGAATCATCAAGATAAGCGTACTTCAAATGAGGGTGAAGGGGTTTAAGTTCAAGGATAGGAGGCTCCTTAATGGATAGCTTTTGTAATGTGGTTGAGCGCTCTTTTGGTAAGTAGGGTTGGCCTTCAAACTCGCCACAATAGCCCATATCCCTTCATCATCATCCTCTTCTTCCTTAGCAAGAACTAAACACGCCTCCAACCCATCTTCAAACCTTTCCTCATGCAAGTATTCAAGAGCTAAAGAGTCAAATGCATTAATCTTATAACATCTATGCTCATCATCTACATGTTTCATTGCCCTGAACACATTAGAAATCACTTGATCATCTTCTACTCTAAGTATTATTAACCTTGCTACTTGGACATCAACTAATGCCTTACCCATATCTAGAAAGCATCTACCTAGAATGAGAGGCGTGTCCACATCCTATTCCATGTCCAAGATAAGAAAATCAATCAAAAATATGAATTTGTCTACCTTGACAATTACATTCTCAATGATACCTCTAGGATACCTATCGACAAGTTGCATCGATACCATTGTAAGCTTTGTCTCTCCAAGTCCAAGTTTTCTAAAAAAACAGTCGTAGGCATGAGATTAATGCTAGCACTCAAATCACACAAAACTTTGGAAAATGAAATTGGACCAATAGTGTAAGGGATAGAGAAACTCCTAGGGTTCTTAACCTTAGGAGAAAGCATGTTTTGTACAATCGTCGAGCACTCTTTGATCAAGTTCATCATCTCATGTTTCTCTAATTTCCTGTTGTTTGACAAGATTTCCTTCAAGATTATCATAACTAGGCATTTGAAGTAAAACATCTGCAAATGGGATATTAATATACAACTTTTTGAAAACTTCAAGAAATTTAGAGAATTTCACATCCAACTTTTGTTTTTTTCAATGCCATAAGAAAAAGGGGTGGAACACATATCGCTTCATTAAGGATGATCATTTTGGATGAGGTGCTAGGCGTTATGTCGATGCATGCCTATTCTCCTACTTATGTTGATGTTCCTCTTTCTTATCATTAGAAATTGACTCCTCTTGAGATTCTACTTTCTTCACTTTCAAGTCTACCTCTTTTCCACTCCTTAAGGTGATAGCCTTGACATGCTCTTTGAGATTTTTCTCCATATTACTTGGCAATGTCTCTTGAGCACGCCCCGAAACCACACTTGCAATTTGATCCAATTGACTTTTCAAATTCCTTAAGGTTGCCTCATTATTTTAGAGTCTCACTTCAGTATTAGCAATAAACTTGGCCACAAGTTCTTCAAAATTTAGTTTCTTCTCTTGGGGCGGGTAACCAGGTGGTGGAGGATGATAAGTTGGTTTTATACTAATAATTCATATGCCTTTGATTAATATTTAGCTTGTTTTCAAGTGTTTATGTTAATTTTTATGAATTTAGTTTGAAATCTTGTAGGTAATGGAAATATGAGAAGAAAATGGAAAGAAACAAAAGCTTGTTGAAATTTTAAAATGACCCATATTGTGCTGCTACTGATGGCAGTGTTTATCATATGTTTTTTCTCCAATATCATATTAAATTGATTCTTAATCTATTGGAAATACAAGAAATAGATCTAAAAAATTTATGTTTACTACAAAATCCAATTCTTACGATTTCAATGAGAAACATCGAGTTCAAGAGTCAACACTTGACTGAAAATTTATTATATGACATATTTAGGTATATATGCATAACACTATCCACAGATATCCTATTGAGATGATTCATGATGATATAGAAATCAAATAGATGAGGCTACAAATCTTATGAAGACACCAAAAGCCGGTTTGGCTTGCAAAGTGGTGCAAAATCAGTTGAAAAAGGGTGCATAAGCTGCAGAAATAGGTTTTGGATAGAATGTTCAGTACCCAGCTATCTAGTCAGTGTCTACGCGCTGCCACGTGGATAAAAGGGGCAAAATAGATTTTTTTGTGCTCATTAGGGCATCTCCCATCTGATTTAGGTCCTCAAAGAGCCTCCAAAGGTATTCTTGGACGTGAGAAGTTGTTATGGATAGAAGGAGTGCTGCTGGACAGGAGGGGGAGATTCTTCTTGAAGACAAGGAAGCTATTCTTGGAGACAAAGATAGCTTAAACCATTCCTAGCACTTCACAAATTAGTGAACAATTTTCATGTTCTTTATTATGTATTTCTTGAAGTTATATTCATACATGCTTATTTGTGGAAAAGAAGCAAAGGTAGTTCTAGAAATATAATCCAGACTGGTGCTATCACAAATTCAAATTTCGTATCAAAATTCGACATCCACTTGAAAATCCTCATTGAAGAACCTTCCTCAATCCAAACCTAGTTCATCCAAATTCAAGAATAGTCCTCCGTATTCGAAAGTTAAATAATAATAAGTTTGAAATTTATGGAACTAATCTTGTATGGTCCTGATAGGCCAAATCCAGCAAAACTCTTGTTAAGAACATGAAAAAGAGGATAGTCATTTGAGAATTTTCTAATTAATGAAAAATAGAAAGACTCCGCTAACTGATCCCAATCTTCTTTATTTAAAATAAGGGTAGGCTTTCCATTAAGAACATATTTGATAGTGAAAGAATGTTCGCCCGAGATATCAAAAATCTTTCTCAATGTTCAAGTTGAATGTAGTGTTGGGTTTGCTTTACCGTGGGGCAAGCGCAGTGAAAATTTTTAAAATAATTAAAACATGCATTTAAATGATTTAAATGCTACGCGCCTGATTCACGTAGTGATTTATAACAATCACACATCAACTAGTGATTTATACAACTATTGTAAATAAAAGAGAGAGTGTATTCTTACCCTTGTAGAACACTTTGATTGATGTAAGGTAAGAGGCAATCAATTACCATATTAGTGTAATACGTCTCGCCTTGGAAGCCCAAACATTCCCCATCTAAAAAAGTTCACACAATGGACAAGAACCACCAAATTACTATTGTGCTAGTAATGGTGATTTGTTTTCTTAAACAAAAATAATGAAGTGTTATAAAAAACACCAATTCTTAATCCAACCAGTGGAAATAAGAATTGTGCTAATAGAATAATCAAGAACAATTTCTTGATTGTTCTAGGAAAAAGACAAGAAAATGGAGAGGGTATGAAAATTGAAGAAGAATATTTTTCTTCTAATCTTATTTTCGAATGGCCGATTTTTTATTTTTTTACCAAATAATTTTTCAAAATCCTATATCTATCTTGAAGGAGGCCAAGAACTAATCTAGATTCATAATCTAAAACTTCCTCCTTCAAAATGAGGCCAAGAAGTAGTCTAGATTCATAATCCAAAACTTTCTCCTTCAAAAGAGGCTAAGGAGTAGTCCAGATTCATAATCCAAAACTTTATCCTCCAAAATAGGTACTGGCCAAATTTAGCACATCTAGCATGTGCAAATATCAGTCACTATGGTAACATTGGTTGAGGATTTTGATTGATCTTCAATCAATTCAAAATCTTCAATCCCTTCCAAAATTGGATGACAATCGTCCTTTTAGATATTTGCAAAAAGGTCCTCCATCTTTTAAATCTTCCAAGTGCTTGATAGGTCTCTACTAATGGGCTATGAATTAAATATTTGGGTTTGGAATTTTAATCCAATTAATAAGTCCATCAATTAATTCACAATTAAACAATTATGTCCAAACTCACTTAACTAATCAAATCAATTTGTAACACCTCTTAACCTAATTGATTAGCCTAAACAAGCTGATACAGTTAACTCAAGAAATGTTAATTTTTCATCAATATTAGAGTTATGGTTTTAATAAAAGTTCTCATTTTTAGCTATAAGAGAAAGAACTTGAGTCGTTTTAAACACACCATATACATATATCAAAATTGAGTACATCTGTTTACAAAATCATAACAGAGCGGCTTATTTAAAAATAAAATAGAGTTTTCAAAATAAACTACAAAATAGTTTGAAGCATGGCATATGAACAAATCTCTATCCGCCCACTCTAGAGACTCAGTCAACCTTTAAACCTATACATTTCTACCTACATCACATGAATCTAATAAGCTAAAGGCTCAGTAAGGTGAAACTGATGCAATAACAAATAACATATATGCACATCTCATAAATCATTAAATGCATTATTGTATTTAATAACTTTCATTCATAAATTATTTTTTAGGGCCCTTGAAGTGTGGTACCAAACTAATAGCGATAGACCGTAGTTTTCAGAACTATTCATAATGATTGGCTAATAAGAGAACTAATACGAGGTTTTCATATTTAGTCTTTCAACCTCAGGTATTAGCTGTATTCTATCTTATTTATTGTGGCTTTCCTATACCAATTTTTCAACCTTAAGTATTTACCACCATTTGTTAGGTCCGTCGGTCCCTTCCGCGTCTCTTGTCTACCCGACCATTAATCAAGTACCATACTTCCTTTTCATAAACCTCATTATATCTTTCATAATATCATGCTTCATAAACCATAAATACATCAAACATTACATTATTTCACAAATAATAACAATCATATTAAAACATGAACAACATTATATGATTCTTGTGATACAACAAATAAAAGCTTCAACTTAACTCAAGTCCACTTTGTGTTAAGTGAAAAGGTCAATCTCTTTGGAAGATAGGATGTGTTAAAGGCCTAACATAATCAAATCATGTACCATTTAATATCCTTTTTATAAATCATTTAATCTATTCTAATTAAAATCATATACACTTTTCAATCTTTTGTAAATAATTCCATATCAATTACATAACCTTAAAAACAATGCATACTCCATATTTTAGTACTAATTCAAGATATTAAACATTAAGGCATCCATTAAATAACTAATAATTCAAACATAATTATTAGGACAGCCCACAAAACATGAACACAATTAGAATTAAAATGACGTAAACTTGGTTCTAACTAGCTTGGTTTTGGCTTCAAGTATAACTTACTTAAGTTTTCAATCATACAAAAACATACTAAAACATGTAACTATCAAAGATACTACAAATTCATCATAAGAAATATTGAAAAAGAATATACCTTGATTAAGTTGGAATTAAGCTTCAAAATCAACGATTTTCAAGCTTAAGAGGGTGGAAACTTGTTCTAGTTTGTGTTCTATGGATTCCTATGGATTGAATTCAATTTTTGTGAGTATGAGAGTATATAAATTTGGGAGAAACTTAGGATAATAAGGGTTGGTCATTTTTGAGGTGCTTCCACAAGAAATATGGATAAAAATAAATTCTTTGACCTTTCAAAGAGAGGTAAGTGGAGGGCTATGATTGGTTGCATCATGCTTGGTGTCTTCTCATGCCAAAAGCCACATTTATGGGCTAGGGAGATGACAAAAATTGATGCTTTGGTGTTATAATCAAGTGTAATGCGGTTTATAATGATTCCATGCACCTAGTCAACTAACCAATCAAATTGCACAATTTTGCATACTTTTAGTTCTTAGCCTAATGTAACATATTTCAAGTAAATATTTAGGCAATTAATCACTTTAGTATATGACTAGTATGGAGCAATACAAATAATTCATTTCATGGACATTCAACACATCAATCTTCCTTAACCGAAATACCGAGCTTTTCACTACAAAAAGGCACTTAAGGAATATGTTAAATCAAGAAATAAAAGTTTGATCTCATATTTCATGTACTAATGCATGTTAAAGCATAACTGGAGTTATAGTAACAATTATTTATGTTCATGCTATTTGTATGCCATAATCCGATATTGTGTATTAATTAGATGTATATTGATAAAAAATGCTTATTATTAGCTATGCAGGAGATAATTGAGAATTGGGCATTACACAATTAATTCCATCAAGCCTGATTAAATAATTCAATTATTAATTGGCTAGATTAATTTAATAATTAAATAAATTTAATCTTTAATTAATTAATTGATCTTATCAATTAATTATTTCACTCCATTAGGCTTCCTAATCAAATTAGGTTCAATTAAATAATTTAATTACTTAATTAAATATTTGAATTAAATTAAAGCCATAACTAATTAATCCCTATTAATTAATTGGATCCAACCAATTGAATTATTTTACGGTTCAAGAAATGGTTCCTTCCATTATTGTATGTGATTTTTTAGGTTCACAACTAAACTAGTAGTGGGCTTGCTACTTGCAACTTATGAATAACAATTATTTTAATTAATTAATCTAAATAATTAATTTGCTTAGAATTAACTCCTTAATTCCAAGAACCTCACTATCCATGAAAATATCTAGCAAGTAATCATGGCAAACTAGTCTTGGGTGAAGTAGCAAGTAAACCTATTTATGTTGCAAGTGCCATACACTTATGGTCATTCTGCCATCTAATCTTCCGTTTGAATCTAGGGTATGGATTATGAATCAAAACCCTAATTAATTTAATAACTATGATTCTATTTCAAGTTATAATAACTCTTAATGAATTAATATTTATCCTGCCTTGGCCAAGGTCATCGAGTCATGAACTATGAAAATATATGAGATTTACTTATCACTAATGAGAGATAGACTCTATGTTGGTCACTCATAAACCTCCAAGCACACCATCCAACATATCCCCTTTGTGATTGTCAAATAATCAAAAGATATATCAAAATATTACAAGGTATACACAAGGCTACCATAGTGCGTCAAGTTCGTAG
>CM033106.1:19664477-19694177 GCA_019321725.1 Paulownia fortunei
AAAAGCATCACATGGGTAATGATGTGTAGCTGTATCTAATGTGTATATCTCACAAAAGATGCCAAAATTCATGATTCATTGTCACTTATTGCACAAAAATAGCATCAATATCTTTTGGTTACAAGGGTAGCACCTAGGCTTTGTAGAGCAGTGCCTAGGCACTACACATTCTGTCCCAAATCAATTTCTGCAGTGGCTAGGTGCTACACTTGCTGCCCAAATCCTTTCCTATAGCACCTACACATCCCCTTTCAACTGACTTTTTACCACTTTCTAGGATAAAATGACTTTTGATATTTTCATAAGAATTGTAGTCCTATCTGTTATCTTTCTATATCTTCTTGATCTAACTTAATATCACATTTGTGGAGAAAGTTGTACCATAGATATGAAGAATGTCGCATTTGAAAGTTTCAGCTGGCTCTTTAACAAATTTTCCATCTTTCACTCCATTTCTTCAATTCTTAGTTCCTATACACAATTATCACAAAATAAGGCATAATTGTAACAATTATAAGGCAAATATATGTGCAATTATGTTTATTGAGGTGTCAAAAATATCACACTTTATGAGCCTATCAACTACCCCCAAACTTACCTTTTGTTCATCCTCGAACAAAAGTCCAGTTTCATGCATATATTTTAGGTATGAATTTCATAACCAATGACTCTCATGATCTAAGTATAGATGTTTTAGGTGTTCCATAGGCTTGCTTTTCATACAAATTCAGTAATGTAGACACTTGCAAACTAGATCAAAAGGACTTCAATAAGCTTGTATCGCAAGGAGTAGGTATTGGCTCACAAAGAAAGATTAGGGATAAACAACTTAAAATAGTATAAAGCATTGCACATAGAATCTCACTCTCGTCCTTTCTTTTGTATTTCCCAATTTTCTTCCTTTTTCCTTTGGGATTCACGCTTTTCTATTCTTTCCTTTTACAACAACTTTTTTTCTTTTACTTCTTTTCCATTTCACAATTTTTTTACTTTCCCCCTTTTTTTTTCTTTTTTTTCTTCTTCTTTTATTTCATGAATCCCAATGTTTCATTTCTTGTAACTTTTGTTTTTCACAACCCCCCAAACTTGTTTTTTTTCATAAACATGAGTTGTGATGATTTTCTTGCATGTTTATCTTGCTCATAGCCTTAAATGCATTCATTCATGCTCTCAACATGTCTCCATATGACCCCTTGATAAGATTGTGCACAAAATCTCACACCTTAAGTGTAGTAGGCTTTAAGAAACAAAGTTTAATGGTGGTCATTCATATGCATTGCACATGAGATTCTTTGAAAAAGGCTCAAAGTGGTAACTAGTGAATAAAAATATGATCATGGCAGACTTGAAAGGCATAAATGAGTCAAAGTTTGCTAGTTATCTAGGATTTTGCCTCAAAGAGTAATCAAGAAAATTTTAGAACACCACAAAATGACCAATACAACTTATTGGAAGCAAATTCCAACACCAAGTAGCATGAAATTCACAAGATTTCAACACAACGTGCTCAATAAAAATTCATCATTCATGGCAAAGATCAAATATACACAAAAATTGTCATGTTACAAAACCAACTATCTTTCTTTCCTCTAGACTCTATACAATCAATTAGGTATCATCATAGAGAATCGATAATCAAGTTATTCAATTTAATCACAACACATGAACTCACTAAGTTTGTCAACAAAGCATACTTGCTCTTGGACTCTCATCACACAATATGTGTAGTTCACACACAAAGCTTTAAAAAAATTGAAAAATATTTACTCAGATTTTCACATAAAGCTCAAACACATAAAATATGAATCCCACCCCCAACTTTGAAATTAACATTGTCCTCAATGTTTAGAGAATTAAAGCACATAAGAGGGGGAAATAGGATACTCCCATTTCTAATAGAAGATCCACTTGGAGCCTATGGGAGATCTACATATCTCACCAAGAGATATCCATCTACACCAGAAAAAGAGACATGAAAGCACATGGGCAAAAGCAACGAAAGTGAGAATAGTTTCACTTGACATCCTCTTTTTATTATGGGGATGTGCCCTATAAACAATGACATATCTATGAAATAAAGTGCCATCAAAGTTGGTGCCTATGACACCTTATGAGATGTGGTGTAGGGAACCACCCTCCTTCAAATACCTTAGGGTATGGGGGTGTGCGCTTACATGAAGTAGCAAGTGGGAGATAAACTGGATATAAGATCTGATTTGTGCAAGTTTGGGGGGTATCCAAAGGAATCCAATGAATACTTCTTCTACGACTCCTTGGAACAAAAAGTGTTTGTTCCAAAGAATGTCACTTTCTTAGAGAAGAAATTTTTATTAGATAGAATGACAAATTTATGGAACTTGAAGATGTTCAGGAGCTATAAAACATCCACATAGATGCAATAACAGACCAACCTGCTGAGGCTCAACCTTCTAACATACAACCTCTTACAAGATCCAAAAGGGTCACAAAGCCATATGTGTATTGGTTTTTATTAGAGAACAATGGGGAGGATCTTCCCTATTACAGTAGTGGGCGTGCTAATTAGATTGTGCGTCTTTTATACTCTTATATTTGTAAAAATAATTTTTTCAAATAATATTAATAAAATAGGCAAATTTCTTTATATTTAAATATATCTTGTAATTAGATAAAGTCCAAACACCAAATTTAAATATAGGGCATGGTCACGTATTTAATAGTGATCATAAAATATGCATCGATGGCTTTAGTCTTAAATTAGTTTTGAGTCAAGAGTTTTTTGAGTTGGGATATCGAATAGGCCAATAAACTCGCGCATACGATGTATGCTCGCATAAGAAAGATGTCTCACTCCATGGATATTGGCGTCATGACGCTATTGCATGTATGCAGGTGTTTGTTAGGGAACAAGTACACTGAACTGGCCCATTGAAAATTCTTAATTGGAAACTTATTTGTTGAAATAAGAATTTTCATGTTACGATAGTGCATGATTAGTCCTTTGACTTGAGGCACCATGGTAGTGACAATCATAAAGGGGGATACGTTAGATGTTGCATTGATGTGTATGGAAGTTAATGAGTGGTCAACAAAGGATCCATCACTTGTCTGGCAGAATAAGTGAATCTCCTATGTTTTCATAGTTCATAACTTAGAAATCCTTGGCCAAGGCAAGATGAATCTTAGACGGGGGTTTTCTAACGATTCGTCTTGAGTCATTGAAACTTGAAATGGAATCATAGTTATTGAACAATTAGGGTTTGTATTATTAATCCATGCCTTAGATTAAATCGGGAGATTAGTTGATGGAAGGACCTTACGTGTATGATACTCGTAATTAAAATAGGTTCACTTGCTATTTCACCTAAGTCTAGGTATTCATGATATACTTGCTAGGTATTTTCCATGACTTGAGGTTCTTGAAATTAAGGAGTTAATTTCAAGCGGATTAATTAGTTGGATTAATTAATCAAAATAATTAGTATTATTCACAAGTTGAAAATGTTGCAAGCCCACTGCTAGCTTAGTTGTGAACTTAAAGGGCCACATATAATTTGAGATGGAACATTTCTAATTTAGGAATTGATCTAAGGGGTTGGATCCAATTAATGTAACGCCCCTTAACCTAAGTGCATAGCCTAAACAAGCTGATATAGTTAAACAAGCTTGAATCGTTTTAAACACACCATATACATATATCAAAACTGAGTACATCTGTTTACAAAATCATAACAGAGCGGCTTATTTAAAAATAAAACAAAGTTTTCAAAATATGATACAAAACAGCTCAAAGCATGGCATATGAACAAATCTCTGTCCGGCCGCTCTGGAGACTCAGTCAACCTCTAAACCTATACATTTCCACCTGCATCACATGAATCTAATGAGCTAAAGGCTCAGTAAGGTAAAACTGATGCAATAATAAATAGCGTACATACAAATCACATAAATGATTAAATGTAATATTCAATTTAATAACTTTCTTTCATATATCATTCTTTAGGGCCCTTGAAGTGTGGTACCTATTCTATCTTATTCATTGTGGCTTTCCTATACCGATTTTTTAACCTCAAGTATTTGCCACCATTTGTTGGGTCCACCGGTCCCTCCCATGTCCCTTGTTATATTCTTAATAGTGTCATGCTTCATGAACCATAAATGTATCAAACATTACATCATTTGACAAACAATAACAATCACATTAAAACATGAACAACATTATATGATTCTTGTGATACAACAAATGTAACCATCCAAGATACTACAAATTCATCATAAGAAATATTGAAAAAGAATATACCTTGATTAAGTTGGAATTAAGCTTCAAAATTAACGGTTTTCAAGTTTAAAAGGGTGGAAACTTGTTCTAGTTTGTGTTCTATAGATTGAATTCAATTTTTGTGAGTATGAGAATGTAGAAATTTGGGAGAAACTTAGGAGAATAAGGCCTGGTCATTTTTGAGGTGCTTTCACAAGAAATATGGATGAAAATGATTTTTTTGACATTTTAAAGAGACGTAAATGGAGGGCTATGATTGGTTACATCATGTTTGGTGACTTCTCATGCCAAAAGCCATGTTTATGGGCTAGGGATATGACAAAAATTGATACTCTGGTATTATAATCAAGTGCAATGCGGTTTAGAATGATTCTATGCAACTTAGTCAACCAACCAATCAAATTGCACCATTTTGCATACTTTTAGTTCTTAGACAAATGTAACATATTTCAAGTAAATATTTAGGCAACTAATCACTTTAGCATATAACTAGTATGGAGCAATATAAATAATTCATCTCATGGCCATTCAACACATTAATTTTTCTTAACTGAGATACCGAGCTTTTCACTACGAAAAGGTACTTAAGGAATATGTTAAATCAAGAAACAAAAGTTTGATCTCATATTTCATGTACTAATACATATCAAAGCATAACTGAAGCATATAATAATAATTATTCATGTTCATGCAATCATACTATTTGTACGCCGCAAAATATTTATTATTGGCTATAGATGAGAGAATTGAGAATTAGGCATTATAATTAATTAATCTCCATTAATTAATTGTGGATTAAATTAATTCAAATATTTTAATTAATTATTCAATTAAATAATTAGATTATTTAATTGGACCTAATAAAATTAAGGAACCCAATTGGAGTAAAATAATTATTTGATTGGATCAAATCAATTCGTAGTCCATAAATTAATTTAATTTATTTATTTAATTAAATAATTAGATTATTTAATTAGGCCTAATTTGATTAGGTGGGTTAGTTGGAATTAATTAATTGAATTTGGGCTAAGACAATTAATTGGATTAATTATAGGATTTAATTTTGAGTCCAAGTCCAATTCACAAAGGCCCATTAGGAGATGCCCATGAAGGTGGTTGAAAAAGGATGGAAAGTCAAGAGTTTAGAATTATTGAGAAACCTTAAATAACTTTAGAAGATATGAAATGAATAAAATTGGAAGAAGTTTATATAAACACAAAATACCAAGAGTGGGACTCTTGGAATTTAGAGTCCCTTATTTAAACAACATGATCGAAAATTAAAGGGAGATTTTATTTTATCCCTCTATTTTTCGGCCATAGAGAGAGACAGAGAAGATAAATTATTTCTTAATTTATCCTTTTTCCCACCAAAAATTTCATCTTTCATTTTAAGTATTAATTCTTTTATCATAAGTTGATTATTATAATTGACATTCTCTATACACACTCCATAAACTAGGTTAGAAAAGAAATTAAAATTGCTAGCAAAATTTTAGTTTTGTGTTCTTGCTCAAAGTGTGGACCACTGTAGAGGGAAAACATGTGGATCCTTGTGAACTGAATTTAGAAAAAGGGCTAACAATTGATTGCTTCATACCCTATGATAGTCGAAGTGCATATAAAGGTATGCATTGAAACTTTAATTATTTTACTACAACCGTTGGAAATTTCAAGATCATTAGAAATTGCATCGGATCTGGGGTATTGTTATAATTATTATGCTGTGATGTTTTTAAATTTTTTTATATTTCACTACGCATACCCCAGGATCACACCAACCCAATATCCTGTTGGATAGAGGTACAAGAACTTATGGAGAGGCGATGTTTGACATCGACTTGGGAACTGTTGGACTCCATATACTCCAACAAGATATGAACCTTGGTGGACCTACCGCAAGGGCTAGTTCCCATTGGCTGTAAATGGGTCTACTAGCAGAAAGTTGTAGTGAATTGAGAGTTAGTGACCTACAAAGCATGACTGGTCATGAAAGGTTATACTCAAAAGTAAGGAATTGATTATGAGAAAATCTTCTTGCTAGTAGCAATACCAAAATCCATCCAAATTTTACTAGCCATATCTACGTGTTATGACTACGAGATATGGCAGATGGATGTGAAGACTATTTTCCTTAGTGGAAATATTAAGGAAGAGATCTTTATGAGGTAGCCTGAAGGCTTCATATCTAAATTGAGCGAGCATCAAGTTTACAAGTTTCAAAGATCTATTAATGGATCAAGCAAGCATCCTAAAGATGGAATATCTGGTGTGATAAGTCAATAAAATCATTTGATTTTCATAAAAACCCAGATGAATCTTGTGTCCACAAGAAGGCTAGTGGCAGCGCAGTAACAATTATTGTGTTATACGTTCATGACATCCTACTCATTAGAAATGATGTAGGGATGTTGCAGTCAACTAAAGCATTCTTTATTCTGGGAATAATGATCTATAGAGATTGATAAAAAAGGATGACCAGACTATCTTAATCTACAACATACACAAAATGCTAAAGAGGTTTAGCATGGAGAAATCTAAATGAGGAATCCTCTCGATAAGATATGGTATTTCTCTCTCAAAGTCTATGTCCCCAAAGACTTTTTAGGAGAGAGCAAGAATGACTCACATACCTTATGTATCCACCATTGGAAGCGTAATATATGGTATGCTATGTCCAAGGCCTGATATCGTACAGGCTCTGAGTGTTATGAGTAGATATCAATCCAATCCAGTTGAGGAGCATAGAAAAACCATAAAGATGATCCTTAAGTACTTGAGAAGGATTAAGGATATCTTTTTTGCATGTGGCACTTGAGAATTGAAACTAGAAGGTTATACTAACTCTAGTTTTCAATCTAATATAGATGATTCAAAGTCAATATCTGAATACGTATTCATAATAAATGGTGGTATGGTCAGCTAAAAAAGTTCCAAGCAAGAAATGATCATGGATTCCACCATTGAGGCAAAATACATTATTGTATGTAATGCAACAAAGAAAGCTATTTGGATAAGGAACTTCATCCAAGGTTAGGTTTAGTTCTATTCGTAGTTGATCCCATATTGATATACTGTGATAGCAATGGTACTTTACACAAGCAAAAGGACCAAGATCTCATCAAAGATCTAAGTATATAATGAGGCAATTCCATCTGATCATAGAGAACATTGGTATCCAATATCATAGTAGAAAGAGTCATTTCGGCAGAAAATGTAGCAGAACTATTGACTAAACCCCTAGCGTAGAAGGTATTTGACAGACATCTGAAGAAGATGGGCTTGAGGTACATGGGCAATTAGAACTAGGCCAAGTGGGAGATTGTTAGAGTAGTAGTGCCTGGCGCACCAATTAGATTGGGCGCCTTATGTATACTTATATTTGTAAAATAATGTTTTTCAAATCAATTAATAAAGTAGACATTCTCTTTATCTTTAATTACGTATGAGAATCATTTAAAGTCCCTACACCAAACTTAGCTACAGGGTATGGTTGTGCAAGTAATGGTTATTATGGAATATGCCTTTATGAATTTGGTCTTAAATTAGTTACGGGTTAAAGGCCATTTGATATAGAACATCAAATAGCCCAATAAGACTCACACATACAATAGGCATCGACATAGTGGTGCTAGTGCATGTATGCTGGTGCTTCTCAGAGAACAAGTACATCAAATAAGCCTATTGGAAATTCTTTGTTGGAGATATTATCTATCGGAGTAAAAATTTCCATGTTATGATAGTACATGGCAAGTCCTTATACTTAGAGCACCATGGTAGCCTTGTTCACATCGTGTTCTATTTTGATGTATCTTCTAATTAACTGACTATTATAGAGGGGATAGGTTGGATGTTGCATTGGCATATATGGGTTAAGGAATAGCGGATAAAGGATTTGTAACTTTTCTAGTAGAACAAGTGAATTTTGTATATTTTCATTGTTCAAGACTCAAAAGTTCTTGGCCAAGGCAGGATGAATGTTTGATGGGATTTTCTATCAATTCATCATAAGTAATTGGAATTTGAAATAGAATCATAGTTATTTAGTCATTTAGGATTTCGATATATAATTCATACCCTAAACTCAATTTTGAGATTAGTTGACAGAAGGACCTTACTGTATGGTACTCATAATGAAAATAGGTTTGCTCGCAATTTTACCTAAAACTAGGTAGTCATGACATACTTCCTAGGTGTTTTTCTTGACTTGTAAGGTTCTTGGAATCAAAGAGTTAATTCCAAGCAAATTAATTAATTTGAGATAATTCTTATCCTTAAGTTACAAATATTATAAGCCCACTACTAGTTTAGTTGTGAATCTAAAGAGTCACACAAAATTTGGAATGGAGCATTGCAAATCTAGAAATTGATCCAAGAAGTTGGATCCAACTAATCAATAGAAGTTAATTATTTGGGGGCTTAATTTAATTCAAGTAGTTGAATTAATTATATAATTAAATAATTGAATTTTTTTATCAGACATATTAAGAATAGAGATCCCAATTGGAGTGAAATAATTAATTGATTAGATCAATTATTCAAGTTAGCCATAAATTAATTTACTCAATTAATTAATTAAATTATCTAATTGGGCCTAATATGATTAGGTGCTTTAATGGAATTAAATTAATTGATTAGTATTAATTAATACTAATCAATTAATTGAATTTGGGACCAATCAATTCATTGGATTAATTATTGAATTTAATTATAAGTCCAAGCCCAATTCAAAGGGGCCCATTGGGAGAGGCCTACTCTAGTTTTTGGAAGAAGATGGAAGTCTAAGAATAATATATTCTTAGAATTATCTAATTTGATTAGATAAAATATCTCATAATATCTTTGGAAGATAAAAAAGATTTATGATACCCTTGGAGATAGAGTTATAGATTTTTGGGAGACCTTGAGATTAATCAAAAACCTTTCAACTAATACAGAAGGGGCCAAAAAATTACAAGAGTAGGGCTCTTGGAATTTTGGCCACCACCATATAAGGAACGGTGCTGAAAATTGCAAGAGTAAGACTCTTGTAATTTTACAACCTTAAGAAAAAAAGGAGAAATTATTTTCTCTCAAAACTTCATCTTCTCTCTTCTTCCTTAAATTAAAAGTTTCGTATGTTGATTAAAAGTATTTGATTATTATTACCCCCTATTAGTTTAAGAATTGATACTCATATAAAATGACTGCAAAAACTAAATTAGTAAAAGAATTAGAATTGCTAGCGGGATTCTAATTCAGTATTCTTGCCCGAAGTGTGAACTTCGTTAGAGGGGAGACATTGGATCTCTGTGAACCAATTTCCATACGCGGGCCAGCAATGTATTCTTCAACCCCTTCTACTACTAGAGTGCTCAATAGTATAAATCGAAAACCTTTTTTGGTCTAGTTTAGATAACTAAAAATACAAAATCGATAATCACATAGAATCAGGGGTGATGTCTTATTTGATTTGGCATCCTTTATTTTAAATTTCTAAATTTCTGCTGCGCACACCACGCGGTTACATGAACCTAACATTTATGTCTTTGACTATTGCTTGTACTAAATCCTATATGTCTGTAACGACCTAGTCTACAACATACATTACATGAGCCTTGTTGAAACCCTACCTATTGGTCTTAATTACAACAACAAAGATTAGTTTGAAGTTGGCCAAACCTAAAAAAAAAAACACATAATATATGCTCAACACAAATCAAGCAAAAGCCAAACCACAAATAAGATATCAACTCATAAATCCATAAAAAAAGCTTCCAAGTCTTTACTAAAAATAGTTTATCTCGTGTTGAAATGAAAAAAAGCACCATATGTTCATCAACATCATGGGTTTACAAAATTTCTCAAAACTAAACAAATTCAAGAAGAATCTAAGGAAAAAAATTACGACACACTAAAGAGTTTTCACTTCTTCACTTGAATCTTCAATGCCTAAGGTAAGATCCTTATACTCTTGAAGTAAATTCCCAATTTCCATGAATGGGTGTGTGAGTTTTAATGGAGTGTGTGTGAAAGTGTGAAAGAGTGTGTGTGTTTGTGGAGAGAATTTATGTGTATAAGTTAGGTGTATAGTGTGTGTAATGGTTCATGAATGATGTGATATGAGTGTGTATATTGTATATATTATGTGTGTTATTTGGAGTGTAGTGCAAAGGTTGTATCTAGAGTGTATGCAATAAGAAAAATAATAAAATCACATGTTTTCGCCACTTGGGGCACCAAAATAACTGGAGAATTTTTTCTATTGTGTGACTGGAGTTGTGGCATGAGAAACTGGCATTCTGGTGCCCTGTAGGGTGCTTAAGAATAGGCTCTATTTTTTTGGCGCCGCAGTGTGATGAACTTAGATTTTTTGGCACAAAGCGCCTAGGCGCATTTACTGCAGTTTTGGGCGGCGCGACGACATAGATTTGTGGTGCCGATTCCTTTGCACTTTTTAGCATTTTCTTCATCTTTCAGCCTACTTTCTCCCACTGTATACCTACACACAAATGTTAAAAGATAAGTACACAAATCTATCAATTATATGATAAAACATCATAATTTTGTGCTAATGAGAGTGTCGAAACATGTTAAATTGTGATCTTATCAAATAGATATCATAAATTGATTAGAGTCCAAGAATACATGATGGGGATGTAGGAGGCACATGGGGAGTCTTGATTAGAGAATCAAAGAGTTCTGAACATAGATGAAAACTAAAGGGATTAGATAAGGAGAGAAGGAGTTAAATACCTAACGGGATTAGGGTTGGAGGAGTGTATAAATGCACTCCCCCTTAAAGGCCAAAATTATGAAGTCTTAGAATACTAATTTTTTGCCCTCTTGTGCTCCAAAAAATCTGCCCCCTTCTCTCTTATTTTCTTGTTCTCTTCTTCCACCACATTTTTTATGTAAGTTTAGTTCTACTTTCACAAATTGAATTGAGAACTAAAAATCCAACAAAATTCTAGAGAAAAATAGGCATACGAATTTACTAGCATAAATTTGTTAGTATGTGAAATTTTTAAGGTGTGGATACCATTAGAGGGGTGATGTGTGGAACCCTAGCAGAATCGATTTTGTTATAACAATTTGAATTATTCCATACCCTACATCGATAGGAGTGCAATTAAGGTAATTCATAATTAGGTTTTTAAAGTAAAGTGGGTAATCGAAAATGAAAACTAATCAATCGTATTGATTATTGGGATCAGATATACCATATAGGATATGTGTTTATCTATTTTTAATTAAAATTTAAATTTCCTCTGTGTAAATACCCTCGGATCTATTAACCTAATAATGGTATCGTAGCCTAGGTTATGCTTAGTGATTATCTTTCGCGAATAAATTCCTAAATTCTTGTGATTAATTCATGTTAATTGCATGTTTTTTTTTTGGGATCAAATCTAAAAAAAAATTGTATGTGATTTAAATTGCTTAATTTCATGAACACAATGCACACAAAAAGAATGATTGAAAACTGCCCACTCCCGCGAGTGTCGTGCGGCAGACTGCCATCATTACAACCGCCAGGTGGGTGACTGATAAGTTGGTTTTATACCAATAATTCATACATCTTTTGATTATCAATTAGTTTGTTTTCAAGTGTTTTTGTTACTTTTTATGCATTTAGTTTGAAATCTTGTAGGTAATGACAATAAGAGAAGAAAATGGAAAGATATCAAAAATTTGGTTGAAATGTGAAAAATTCGAGTTGTGGTGCTATTGATGGCAGTTTTCGTATTTCACTCATAACTCTTGGAACCAATTTCATATCATATCAATTCTTGATCCAATGAAAATACAAGAGATATATCTAAAACTTATATGTTTTCCACAAAATCCAATTCGGTCGATTTTAATGAGCAAAACCGAGTTCAAAAGTCAGCACTAGGCTGCAATTTTCTAGGATGACATATCTTAGTATTTTAGGAATAAATTTGTCCACAGATGTCATATTTAGTTGGTTCAAGTACCTATGGAATTCAAAGACATAGATCTACAATTCATTACAAGACTTTAAAAGCCAAATCATCTTTTAATGAGGTCAAAAACTAGTTTCAAAGGGCTCAACACTGTAAGCATACTGAAGAGGAGCAGGGAAAAACAGCAGCAACGGCGCCTAGGCGCCATCTCAGGCCGGTAAAATAGAATGGAAGGCACCTGAGCACCAAAACAGGGCACCTAGGTGCCATCCTGCTAACAAAAAAGACGCTGATGCATTATTGTGGGGACAAGTGCCAATGTATCACGAATTTTGGCATTTTTATGAGATATACACATTAGATACGCCTATACATCATTACCCATGTGATGTTCTAGTGGATACACTACATTGGTGGAGAGAAGAAGGAGAAAAAGCCAAGAAAATGGGAAGAATTTCAGGTTCTTTTGAAAAGCCAAGAAAAGTGGGAGGATTTTTAGGTTTCTTTTGAAGAAAAGCCAAGAAAAGTGGAAGGATTTCAGGATTTCTTTTGGAAGACTCTTGGAGAGAGAATCATTGGGGAGAAGCTTAAAAGGGCAAGATCAACATCAACCAAAAAGAAGAGGAGGATTGGTTCTTGGAACTAAAGAAGGCCATTGGGTGCTTGAAGACAAGACCCATTCCATTTTCTGCAAATCAAAACAAGGCATTCTTAGAGACAAGAAGTCATTGTTGGAGACAAGGAGACCTTCAACCATTCCTTCCACTTCACAAATTGGTGAACAATTTCCATGGTCTTTCTTATGTATTTCTTAAAGTTGTATTCATCCATGGTTAACTAAATATTTATTTCTAGAGGATGATATAACCTTATTTGATCCTATGTTTTGAATTCCAAATAATATTAGTTCAATTTATTCATCTTGTTTCTGTTACCTTGTTTAGTATTTCGTCTTGATTAATTGATCACTAATTGAGATTGTTTGACATATGAGATTCGGCACTGGAGAGAGGAATTTTATACATGATCATAGGGATAACACAACTGAAGAATCATAGAGTTGAGAAGCTTATGAAACCTTTGAAGTTTTGAAGAAGAATTCATTAAACTTTTGTAGAGTTTTATTTATAAATTTTTATAGAGATATCGAAATTTATGTTAGAACTCATAGTCAATTCGGTACTCGAGAGAGGGAATTTATGAGCTTAGGAATTCTTAACTTACATGTGTTGTTGACTTGAATTGATATATTTTGGAAATAAGAACATATGTGATAATTAGGTGAGTCATTCCTCTAGAATATCTTGTTCATAAGGTGCTTGTTGTATTGTTTCTAAAAACTCCACTCTTGTCTTTATATTTTTATCTTGATTTACTTTGTTTTCCAATCATAATTTGATTTTCTAGATATAGTTAGGACTATTTGAACTACGGTACTTAATACAATTTTTGATTACAATCCCTGTGGATACAATACTCAACTCACCGATGTATTAAAACTTGACACCGTTCACTTGCGGTTAGCAAAATATTTCACGAACAAGTTTTTGGCACTATTGTCGGGGATTGTTTTATCATAATTGCATTAATATTGTGATGACTTAGTCTTGATTTTAGTTTAGATTATTTTTATTTTCTTCCCATATTTTTATGTGGTCTTGCCTTGAATTGAGTTATATGTATTTGTATGCATAAGGCTAGGAGTCTTGAGAAAATGGCTACTAATAGCTATCATTGGCCTTTCGAGAGGTCTTCCTTTGAAAAGATTGCTGGTGTTCTTGAGGTAGATCCGTTTACACAATTAGCTGCACAAATTTCTTTTCTTTCTAATCAATTTGCAGCTTGGACTTCTAATGGAGCTTCTCAACGAATGGATTCCATGGCATCCACTAGCACTTTATTTATGGAAACCAAAGGTGAGAAAAAGGCATCATTGGAGGAGTTGCTATACACTTTCATTGGCGAAACAAGAGCTCGATTGAATAATAATGAAGCAAAGATAGACAACATTGAGACTCAATTGGGGCAGCTAGCTTCAAGTTTAGGAGCTCAAATGATTTCAATAGAAAATCAAATTGGACAGCTTGCTACTGAAATAAATGCTCAAAAATATAAAGAAAACTTTCCAAGAGAGATGGAAATCAATCCAAGGGTGCATTGTAAAGCCACCCAACAACAACAAACCGAGGAATGTGAAACTATTAAAAAGTGCAATGTCATCTTGCAAGAGAAGCCACCTCAAGTGCTAACCACATCAGGGAGTTTCGTTATCCCTTATTCAATTGGAAACTCAACTTATGAAATAGCATTATGTGATCTAGATACAAGCACTAATTCAGTTTCATTGTTTAATTTTAGAAAGCATGCACTAGATGAAACAAGGCCTACTAGGGTGACTCAAGATATGCTTGGGAATGGTGACCAATTCTTGTGCTCTACAGATTTTTTCATTTTTAATATGGGAAAAGATAGATACATCTTCACCATGTTTGGAAGACCATTCACATTAATAGGAGATACACTTGTTGATGTCCAAAAGGCCCTTGATGCTACTCCAAATCATCCTCGTCTTGCCTATCCAGAAGGATCACCTACACTCTTAGAGCATACAAAGATGTGGCATGATAAACACTTATTTTTAGATCCGGGATGAGTAAAGAAGATAGTCTAGCTAAAGACTATAAACCAAGTGCTTCTTGGGAGGCAACCCAAGTCTTTTTTTTTCCTTTGCTTTTTAATAATTGCTTAGTTAGTTTTTGAAATATGTTCTCTTTTTAGATTTAGGTATGTTTAGCTATTGTATTTCTTTGTTTATGTTTGTGTTCTCATTTTTGTTGCTTTTGCCCATAAGTTTTGATCCTTTCTTTTCTTGTGTAGGTGGATGTCGACTTGGTGATATGTGTGGATCTCCATGAACTCCAAGTGCATCATCTATTGGAAAAGGAAGTTTCTTATTTCCACCTCTTATGTGCTTCAGTTCTTTAAACATTGAGGATAATGTTAATTATAAAGTTGGGGGTGGGATTTATATTTTGTGTGTTTGAACTTTATTGAACAATTGAGCCAAATTTTTCGATTTGAATTACCCATATTGTGTGATGAAAGTCCAAGAGCAAGCATGCTTTGTTGACAAACTTTGTTAAGTTCATATTTTGTGATTGGATGAATAACTTAATTACCGATTGCTTATGATGATATCTAATTGATATTGTATAAAGTCTAGAGGAAAGAAAAATTACTAGTCTTATGACATGGCGATTCTTGTGTGTAATTGATTCTTGTCATGAATGATGATTTTTCATTGAGCACGTTGTGTCGAAATCTTGTGAATTGCATGCTACTTGGTGTTGGATTTTGCTTCCAATGAGTTATATTGATCATTTTGTGGTGTTCTAGAACTTGCTTGATTACTCTTTGAGGTGAAATTCTAGATAACTACAAATTTGAAAATGATTTAGGCTATCTTTGACTTGTTTGTGCCTTTCAAGCCTACCATGATCACACTATTATTCACTAGTTACCCCCTTTGAGCTGCTTTTCAAGGAATGGTATGTGCAAGGCATATGAATAACCACCATTCGACTTCATTTCTTGAAAGCTCACTATACCGACCCTTTATAGCCCGAAAAACCAATGATTGTCCCTAAGGGAGCTTAAAGTATGATGTTTTGTGCACAATCTTATCAAGGGATCATATGGAGATATGTTGAGGGCATGAACGAATATATTTAGGGTTATGAGCATGAAAAATGTGCAAGAAATACATCACAACTCATGTCGATGAAAAGAAACAAGTTTGGGGGTTGTGAAAGCAAAATAACAAGAAATGAAGCTTTGGAATTTATGAAAAAAAAAAGAAAAAAAATATGAAAAAGAAAAAAAAAGAAAAAAAAAATGGGAAAGAGAAAAGAAAGGAAGAGAGTGAGATTCTATGTGCAATGTTGTATGCTCTCTTACGTTGTATATCCCTACCTTTCTTCGTAAGCCAATACCTAGGCCATACGTTACAAGCTTATTGAAGTCCTTTTGATTCAAGTTTGCAAGTATCTATATTAGTGGAGAATGTGTATGAAAAGCAAGCATATGGAACACCTAGAACTCCTTTGCTTAGATCATGAGAATCATTGGTTGTAAAATTCATACCTAAAATGCATGCAACTTGAGCTTGACACTTCACACACACACGTTTTGAATTCATGACTAGATTAATGAAGCACAAGTTTTGTAATGTCATTTGACTAGCTTTATGACTAACCTTTAGATTTATGTGCAATAAAAATTGATGAGACATTTGAACTGGTTGATCAAGTTTAGTAATTCATGACCAAAGTATGAACTTATGATTGTTTGATTTTGAGTTTTCCTCAAGGACGAGTAAAAGGTAAAGTTTGGGGTATTTGATAAGTTGGTTTTATACCAATAATTCATACATCTTTTGATTATCAATTAGTTTGTTTTCAAGTGTTTTTTGTTACTTTTTATGCATTTAGTTTGAAATCTTGTAGGTAATGACAATAAGAGAAGAAAATGGAAAAAATATCAAAAACTTGGTTGAAATGTGAAGAATTCGAGTTGTGGTGCTATTGATTGCAGTTTTTGTATTTCACTCATAACTCTTGGCACCAATTTCATATCATATTGATTCTTGATCTAATGAAAATACAAGAGATATATATGCAACTTATATGTTTTCCACAAAATCCAATTCGGTCAATTTCAATGAGCAAAACCGAGTTCAAAAGTCAGCACTGGGCTGCAATTTTCTAGGATGACACATCTTGGTAATACATGCATAACTTTGTGCACAGATGTCATATTTAGTTGATTCAAGTGTATATGGAACCAAAAGACATAGATATACAATTTATTAGAAGACATCAAAAGCCACTTCATCATTTAACAAGGTTAAAAACCAGTTGCAAAGGGATGAACAGTGTAAGCATACTGAAGTGGAGCAGGGAAAAACAGCAGCAACGGCGCCGCCTAGGCGCCAAAACAGGGCGCCTAGGTGCCATCTGAGGCCGGTAAAACAGAATGGAAGGTGCCTAAGCACCAAAACAGGGCACCTAGGCGCCATCCTGCTAACAAAAAAGACACTGATGCATTATTGTGGGGACAAGTGCCAATGTATCACGATTTTGGCATTTTTATGAGATATACACATTAGATACACCTATACATCATTACCCATGTGATGTTCTAGTGGATACACTACATTGGTGGAGAGAAGAAGGAGAAAAAGCTAAGAAAATGGGAAGAATTTCAGGTTCTTTTGAAAAGCCAAGAAAAGTGGGAGGATTTTTAGGTTTCTTTTGAAGAAAAGCCAAAAAAAGTGGAAGGATTTCAGGATTTCTTTTGGAAGACTCTTAGAGAGAGAATCATTGGGAAGAAGCTTAAAAGGGCAAGATCAATATCAACCAAAAAGAAGAGGAGGATTGGTTCTTGGAACCAAAGAAGGCCATTTGGTGCTTGAAGACAAGACCCATTCCATTTTCTGCAAATCAAAACAAGGCATTCTTAGAGACAAGAAGTCATTCTTGGAGACAAGGAGAGCTTCAACCATTCCTTCCACTTCACAAATTGGTGAACAATTTCCATGTTCTTTTTTATGTATTTCTTGAAGTTGTATTCATCCATAGTTAACTAAATATTTATTTCTAGAGGATGATGTAACCTTACTTGATCCTATGTTTTGAATTCCAAATAATATTAGTTCAAGTTATTCATCTTGTTTAGTATTTCATCTTGATTAATTGATCACTAATTGAGATTGTTTGACGTATGAGATTCGGCACTCGAGAGAGGGAATTTTATACATGATCATAGGAATAACACAACTTAGGAATCATAGAGTTTAGAAGCTTATGAAACCTTTGAAGTTTTGAAGAAGAATTCATTGAACTTTTGTAGAGTTTTATTCTTAATTTTTATAGAGATATCGAAATTCATATTAAAACTCATAGTCAATTCGGCACTCAAGAGAGGGAATTGATGAGCTTATGAATTCTTAACTTATCGTTTTGGGGATATCCTCTTCTTTTATTTTCAATTGATGGTACCCAAAGCATAAGTCAATCTTTAAAAATATTGCGGCACCCTGAAACTGGTCAAATAAATGATCAATTCTGGGTAATGGATACTTATTCTTAATTGTGACCCTGTTCAACTCTCGATAATCGATGCACAGTCTCATGGTTCTATCCTTCTTACGTACAAACAAAACCGGCGCTCCCCAAGGTGAAAAGCTCGGTCTGATGAATCCCTTGTGCAACAAGTCTTGTAATTGTACTTTTAATTCTTTCAACTCCAATGGAGCCATTCTGTAGGGAGTTTTTGAGATTGAAGACGTTCCTGGTTGTATGTCAATAACAAACTTTATTTCACGATCTGGTGGCAGTCCCGGGAGATCATCTGGGAATACTTTAGTATATTCCCGCACCACTGGTATTTCACTCAGAGTTGGTGGGTGTTGTTCCTCAATGCTCATGATACTCACCAAGTACCATTCGCAACCATCATCAAGTAATCGTTGTGCCTTCACTGCTGAAATCACAGGGAATCTGAAATTCTTGATAATGCTGGCAAATGTGAAAAATTCTTTCCCAAAAAGTTGAAATGTTACTGTCTTTTCCTTACAGTCGATAGTAGCCCCATACTTTGACAACCAATCCATGCCCAAAATGTCATCATAATCATTCATATCCAGCACAATCAAATCAGCATATAATTCTCTACCTTCAATAGGTATAGCACAAGCTCTCAAAATCCGATCGGTTTGTCTAGCATCACCAGAGGGGGCTGTTACACTATAACTGATTTCTACTGGTATTCTACCCAGCCTCTTCACGTACTCAGTGGATGCAAATGAATGCGTGGCTCCAGAATCAAATAACACAAGTGTTGGTACACTAGAAATATAAAGTTTTCTTATCACCACCGATGGATTTGCTTCTACATCTGCCCTGGTCATGGTGAACACCTTGGCTGGTATATTCTTTTGGCCGGTGTGATTTTGTTTACCTGGGAAAAAATTAGCAATATGTCCCGGCATTCTGCATCGAAAGCACGTCCTGGTATCCATATAGCAGCCTCCAGTATGTCGATTACCACATTTTTGACACACAGCTTCTAGCATCGATGCCTTTTCTTGTTCTACCCGGGGCCTCTTATTTTGACCTTCTTGTTGTTGGCCTCGTTCTCCTTGAAATTTAAATCCTGGCTTTTGTATTTGGATCGGCTTCTGCATTTGGACAGGCCTCTTTTGCCCCACAGTCCATCTCTGTCCCTGCTGCCTGAACTGCTGTCAAGCCTCCTGTGCACGAACGATTCTCAATTCAGCCTGTTCTGCCACCAACGCCCTCTCAGCCACCTGTGAAAATGTCACCCCTTGAGTACCCGCCATATTCACATCCTAGTATAACTCTGGCCTCAAACCCTACAGAAATCTCTCTACTTTCAGTACTTCAGTGCTGACCATGTGCGTAGCAAACCTGGACAATTGTTTAAATTTATGAATATATTCCCCAACAGTCATCGCTCCTTATCGCAGTTGTATAAACTCGTTCATCTTCATCATACGAACTGGAGCTGTGAAATATTTTTTTCAAAATAACTCCTTGAATCTATCCCAGCTCATGGTAGTAATGTCCTCCATACTGCTAATCATGTCCCACCAATGGCCTGCACTACCGCGAAGCATGAAAGTGGCACACATTACCCTCTCCTCTACTGGCACCCTATTGTACTGTAACATGTTCTCCAGGGTCCTCAACCAGTCCTCTGCAATGGTAGGATCAATAGCATCCTCAAATGTTGGGGGATCCATTCTCCTAAATCATTCTCCCACCATATATATATAGTCTGCCCGCTGTTGGTTTACCTCCACCCATTGTTGCTCACCATTATCCCTCTACCGAATTAATTGTTGAACCTATTCGGACTGTTGTTCAATCAATTCTGTTAACCAATTAATCATGGTATCTCGATCATTAATTGGGATGGGTGTCTCATTCCTCTGTGCTCTGGAACCACCATTGCTCTCACCACGAGTTCTCACCATTTTGCAGCACTGTTTATACAAGTTTGACAACATATGGCCAATATAATTCATGAAATATGAAATGCAATATATGATAATATAAAACTTACTGGCATGGCTGCGCTCCGCAAGTTTCAAAGGTTATGTACATGGACAGTCTACAGAATCAAGACCTGGGCTCTGATACCACTCTGTAACACCCCCATTCCTACACAACCATACTCTGTAACACCCCCATTCCTATACAACCATATATATTATATAATTTGACGAGATAGAGCTTGTGTGCACGTGCAATATATTTGTTTTTTTTTAACATTTTAAGAAAAGTTAAATCACTTCTTACATACACAACCCTGTTTAAAATAGAAGGATCGTATTTATATAAAAACACAACACCCACAATGACCACAATATTTACATACTTATTTACAGTAAAGTTTTAAAAGAGAAATATAGTACCAATCTAAAAACATAATACACCAGACTCAAAATATAACAAGCCAACAAAATTGCCCAACAGGTCGTCATCCATGTACACACTCCCTCAAACACCTGTAGGAGGTCCAACAGTCGACCAGCCAGCCAAAGATGCTTCAAGCATCATCGTACTCACCTACAATGCATAAACTATATGAGCTAACGCTCAGCAAGTAAATATTATGCATGTCAAAGAATAATCCACAATATCAAGTCATGCAACTCAAAATGCTATGCTCACAATGCAATTTTATGCATCAAAATATTTCTCTCAAAATCATTTCTTTCTTGGCCCCCTGACCAACGCTACTATCCCATGCACCGGAAAAGAGCTCTGTACACCGCCATAATCTAATGGCCAATAATCATATAAGCATTCAAATCCATGCATACTCATACGCATGCAAATCCATGCACGCGAACCTGCAAATCCATGCATAAAATCATGCAATCCATGCATGCTTCGGTGCACTAGTAGTGGTCAACAAATCCTTTCTCTGAATCATGCCATGCATTGCAAGATTTATCACAATGCTCGTATATGATGCATGCACATGCTAATGACAATGCCCATGTATGTATGCTCAATGGAGAGCCCTCTACTATGCACATATGATTTATGATATTACATATAATTCACACATCTACTATGTCTATGCATTGTAGTTGCAAATGAATCTTTACTTACCTTTCACTTGGTTGGTGGCTTAGTCTAAATTTGTTTAGTATTCCTCTCCAACCTTAGATGTAAAATAGCCTGTAATATTACCCAACATCAAGCACCATTCCCAATTTGACAAGTTGAAAGCACAAAATCTCATACTAGACCTTAAACACCAAGCTATAAGCTAACAATCAAGCTTTCACAAACTAGAACCCAATATAGCCCCTCAAATACCTCAATTTCTCATCTTAAATGCATGCAAACATCATGTAATTGAAGTATTATAGCTCTAATAGCATGTACCTAATTTTTAACACTCAATAGCAACATATCAAGGTTGAAACATGCTAAGTGATCAAATGTGGCAGATTCACATTTTCATATTTTCTTACTGTCAAGTTTAGTTGCATGATAATTTTAACATCCCTAAGCATATCCAATCACTCCCAAATTTTTACCACACTTATATAACATGTATATAAATGTAAACATATCATATAATTGCTAAAAATCACGGATATAGTTTCCCAAGTTCAGCTCTCTTCACGACGTACTGAAACAGATTGTTTCCTACCGTGACAGTTTTGCACACTTCATGACATTAATGGTTTTGGCACCCTTAAGTATATTCAATCACTCCAAAATTTTCACCATACTTAGATAACATATATAAGGAGACAACCAGGTCATATTATTACCAAAAATAATTTATTTATCTCCCTTAATTCAGTTTCCTTCACAGCACACCAAAACAGATTTTGCTATTTTGGCAGTTTGAGTGTTTCTCCAATATCATTCTCTATTTCAATTTCCAACTGATAAAACTTCATTCCAATACTCTTAACTCATATATGGTCATGTAAATGGTAATAATTATAGGTTTTATTCAACATAACATACACTTTTGAAGCCTAAAACACAAGAAAACAGTAAGATGACAGTTTCTGCCACAAGTATTTCCTATTAAGTGTTTGTAATCAAAAACCCTTTTTTTTGTGCACCAAAGTCTAACTAAAAACTTCCTAACACTTTTATAAGAGATATTGAAAGCTTAATAAACCATAAAACCATTCATAATAATCTGAAAACCAAAGGCAAAACCGTAGATAAGTGTTACCTATGCAGATTTTGAGGCTAACTTGATGGTAATCACTTCTTCTTTGCTTTTCTTGCTTTTATTTCAACTTGGAATCAATTTGGATCACTTGGAGACCTTAAGGTGTGTGTTTGGAAGATGAAAATGGCTGAAATGAGGGTCTGGTCGTTGCTTAAGGGTGAAGGGTTTGAGGTGTTAGCTTGAGATGTTAGCTTAAGCTTAATAAGAAAGCATGAGGTGGCAAGTAAATGGTAAAATCTGATTTTCTCCCTTATCATGCAGCCCTAATCTTGTGTGTGTCACCTATTTTTATTTGGTTGCAACCTATCTTAGTCACCATTCATTCCCATAGTTAATTCCTATGTCCGTTCATTCGATCTCCAAATTAATTCGCATCCGATTCTTAAAGAATTATCTAGTTTGCATTTCTAAAATCATATGCACATATGGGCCTTGTAATATGACACTTAATCACATTATATCATGTCCAATATCCCAAGTATGCTAATTTACAAATATATACTTTTGAAATAACTTGATCAAATCAAATTAAACTGTATAAGCTTACTAGTAACACTTTTAACACTTCCAAAATTATAACCTATATATACCATCTATATCTAATATTGATCCACCTCATTTTCTTCTTATTTCAATACAAAATCAACTACTTAGATTAGGAAATTCAATAACTAATACCGTGCAAGAACTTCAGAATTAAGTTTAATATTTAAGAATATCGTATAAAATGAAATAAATTATGCAATGTCAATAGAAATGCAAATAGCATATAAAATTAACACATAATGCATGAATCATATTTGGCCATGTGAGTAGTAAGAGACTCGGGTATCACACCCGGATCGCAAATCAATTTTTGAAAATATAGTTGCACCCTTAAGCTGATCAAATAAATCATCAATCCTAGGTAGAGGATATTTATTCTTGATTGTGACTTTATTTAAATTCTCGGTAGTTAATACACAATCTCATTGTACCATCCTTCTTACGTACAAATAGAAGTAGTGCACCCCACGGTGAAAAGTTAGGTCTGATAAAACCTTTATCTAGCAGCTCCTACAATTATATCTTCAATTTTCAACTCAGATGGAGCTATTCTATATGGAGCTTTAGAGATTGAAGGTCCTGGATATAGGTCAATAACAAACTTTATCTCACAGTCGGGTGGTAGCTTATGGAGATCATCTGGAAACACTTTAGGGTATTCGTGAACTACTGGCACTTCATTAAGGGTTGGAGAGTGTTGTTCTTCTATATTCATGACACTTACCAAATAACCTTCACAGCCACTATCCAACAATCTTTATGTTTTCAATGCTGATATTATTAGAAATTTAAATCTTGCCACGATCCAATAAAAGTGAAAGGCTCTTCTCAAGAAGGTTGAAATGTCATTGTCTTTAATGGAAATCTATAGTAGCACCATACTTTGACAACCAATACATACCCAAAATGATATCGTAGTCATTTGTGGCCAATACAAATCAGATCAACATATAGTTCTCTATTTTCAATGGGATTGCATAGGCTCTTAAAATTTGGTTGGTTTGTTTTGAATCTTCAGAGAGAATCATTACATTATAACCAACCTCAGTTGTATTAAGTACCCTACCCAACCTCTTCACATACTCAATAGATGCAAATGAATATGTAGCTCCGGAATCAAATAATACAAATATTGAGTACCAGAGATAGAAATTTTATTTATTACCACAGATGGGTTTGCCTTGCATCTGCTCTGGTGATGGTGAAAACTCTGGCCGACACTTTCTTTATCCTATAGGATTTGAATCTTTTGGGCATGCTCTGGAAATATGTTTGACTTTTCCACACACGTAGCATGTTCTAAAATTTGCTAGGCATGCTCCACTATGCTGGCTACCACATTTAGGTATGTAGATTGTAGTATTGGTGCTTTACTTTGATCCACCCTTTGGCACTTATTTTGATCCCACTATTATTGTCCTTGTCTTGGTTGGAAGTTAGATTTTTGATTTTGAGCTTGAAAATGTCTCTTTTTCTCACCTGCAACCCATTTTTGCCCTTGTTCTTTCTTAAATGGGCATCGAGTTTCCTAAGCACGAGTAATTCTTAGTTCAGTTTGTTCAACAACAAATGTTCTTTCAGCAACCTGCGAATATGTTACTCCTTAAACTCCTGCCTTATTTACATCCCTACATAACTCTAGTCTCAAGCCTTCAAAGAATCTTTCAAACTCCAATGCATTATTGCTGACAATATTGGGGCAGATAATTATTCAAACTTGCGAATATACCCCCCAACTGTCATAGTTCCCTGCCGCAACTGTATAAATTCATTTTTTCATTGCACGAACTGGAGCCGTGAAATATTTATTTTGAAATAACTCTTTAAATCTATCCCAGGTCATCATAGTCGTGTCTTCTATGCTCCTTATTATGTCCCACCAGTGTCTAGCACTTCCTCGAAGCATAAAAGATGCACACTTTACTTTCTCTTCTTCTGAAACTCTGTTATAAAGAAATATATTCTCTAGAGTTCTCAACCAGTCTTCTGCAGCTATGGGATCTAATACATCTTTAAATGTTGGTGGGTTTAGTTTTCTGAATATTTCTTCAACTATCTCCCCCTGTTCTGCACAAGGTTGTGACTATTTATTCACCCTTCGGTTGTCCACCCATATCCCCTAATGGATGAGTTGTTGGATTTGTTGTGACTATCGCTAAAAAAGATCTGTCAATTGACTAATTATATGTGATACCCGAGCCTCTTACTACTCACATGGCCAAATATGGTTCATGCATCACATGTTAATTTTATATGCTATTTGCATTTCTATTGACATTGCATAATTTATTTCATTTTATACGACATTCTTGAATATTAAACTTAATTCTGAAGCTCTTGCACGATATTAGTTATTGAATTTCTTAATCTAAGTAGTTGATTTTATATTGAAATAAGAAGAAAATGAGGTGGATCAATATTAGATATAGATGAGATATATAGGTTATAATTTTGGAAGTGTTAAAAGTGTTACTAGTAACCCTATACGGTTTAATTTGATTTGATCAAGTTATTTCAAAAAGTATATATTTGTAAATTAACATACTTGGGATATTGGACATGATATAATATAATTTAAGTGTCATATTACATGGCCCTTATGTGCATATGATTTTAGAAATGCAAACTAGATAATTCTTTAAGAATCGGATGCGAATCGATTTGGAAATCGAATGAACGGACATAGGAATTACCTATGGGAATGAATGGTGATTAAGATAGGTTGCAACCAAATAAAAATAGATGAGACACACAAGATTAGGGCTGCAAGATAAGGGAGAAAATCAGATTTGCCATTTACTTGCCACCTCATGCTTTCTTATTAAGCTTAAGCTAACATCTCAAGCTAACACCTCAAACCCTTCACCCTTAAGCAACGACCAGACCCTCATTTCAGCCATTTTCATCTTCCAAACACACACCTTAAGGTCTCCAAGTGATCCAAATTGATTCCAAGTTGAAATAAAAGCAAGAAAAGCAAAGAAGAAGTGATTACCATCAAGTTAGCCTCAAAATCTGCATAGGTAACACTTATCTACGGTTTTGCCTTTGGTTTTTCAGATTATTATGAATGGTTTTATGGTTTATTAAGCTTTCAATATCTCTTATAAAAGTGTTAGGAAGTTTTTAGTTAGACTTTGGTGCACAAAAAAGGGTTTTTGATTACAAACACTTAATAGGAAATACTTGTGGCAGAAACTGTCATCTTACTGTTTTCTTGTGTTTAGGCTTCAAAAGTGTATGTTATGTTGAATAAAACCTATAATTATTACCATTTACATGACCATATATGAGTTAAGAGTATTGGAATGAAGTTTTATCAGTTGGAAATTGAAATAGAGAATGATATTGGAGAAACACTCAAACTGCCAAAATAGCAAAATCTGTTTTGGTGTGATGTGAAGGAAACTGAATTAAGGGAGATAAATAAATTATTTTTGGTAATAATATGACCTGGTTGTCTCCTTATATATGTTATCTAAGTATGGTGAAAATTTTGGAGTGATTGAATATACTTAAGGGTGCCAAAACCATTAATGTCATGAAGTGTGCAAAACTGTCACGGTAGGAAACAATCTGTTTCAGTACGTCGTGAAGAGAGCTGAACTTGGGAAACTATATCCGTGATTTTTAGCAATTATATGATATGTTTACATTTATATACATGTTATATAAGTGTGGTAAAAATTTGGGAGTGATTGGATATGCTTAGGGATGTTAAAATTATCATGCAACTAAACTTGACAGTAAGAAAATATGAAAATGTGAATCTGCCACACTTGATCACTTAGCATGTTTCAACCTTGATATGTTGCTATTGAGTGTTAAAAATTAGGTACATGCTATTAGAGCTATAATACTTCAATTACATGATGTTTGAATGCATTTAAGATGAGAAATTGAGGTATTTGAGGGGCTATATTGGGTTCTAGTTTGTGAAAGCTTGATTGTTAGCTTATAGCTTGGTGTTTAAGGTCTAGTATGAGATTTTGTGCTTTCAACTTGTCAAATTGGGAATGGTGCTTGATGTTGGGTAATATTACAGGCTATTTTACATCTAAGGTTGGAGAGGAATACTAAACAAATTTAGACTAAGCCACCAACCAAGTAAAAGGTAAGTAAAGATTCATTTGCAACCACAATCATAGACATAGTAGATGTGTGAATTATATGTGATATCATAAATCATATGTGCATAGTAGAGGGCTCTCCATTGAGCATACATACATGGGCATTGTCATTAGTACGTGCATGCATCATATACGCGCATTGTGATAAATCTTGCATTGCACGGCATGATTATGAGAAAGGAAAATATTTTGCTGACCACTATTAGTGCACCGAAGCATGCATGGATTTGCATGGTTTATGCATGGATTTGCAGGTTCGCGTGCATGGATTTGCATGCGTATGAGTATGCATGGATTTGCATGCTTATATGATTATTAGCCATTGGATTATGGCGGTATACAGATCTCTTTTCCGGTGTATGGGATAGTAGCGTTGGTCAGGGGCCCAAGAAAGAAATAATTTTGAGAGAAATATTTTGATGCATAAAATTGTATTGTGAGCATAGCATGTTGAGTTGCATGACTTGATATTGTGGATTATTCTTTTACATGCATAATCTTTACTTGCTGAGCGTTAGCTCATATAGTTTATGCATTGTAGGTGAGTACGACGATGCTTGAAGCATCTTTGGCTGGTTGGTCGGCTGTTGGAGCTCCTGCAGGTGTTTGAGGGAGTGTGTACATGGATGACGACCTGTTGGGCTATTTTGTTGGCTTGTTATATTTTGAGTCTGGTGTATTATGTTTTTAGAGTGGTACTATATTTCTCTTTTAAAACTTTACTGTAAATAAGTATGTAATTATGTGGTCGTTATGGGTGTTGTGTTTTTATATAATACTGATCCTTCTATTTTAAACAGGGTTGTGTATGTAAGAAGTGATTTAGCTTTTCTTAAAATGTTAAAAAAAAGTAAATAAATAAATATTCCATGCATGCACATAGGTTCTATCATGTCAAATTATACAATATATATGGTTGTGTAGGAATGGGGGTGTTACATTATAGTATCATGATCATTATTTGGAATAGATGTCTCATCTCCTTAGGTTCTAACCCCACTACTGCTTTCACCCATTGCTCTCACCATAGATGTAATACTGTTTTTGTAACAGATCCAATACATAATAGCCAATATAATTCATGAGACATATAATACATTATACAATAAAATAAAACTTACTGACATGGTTATGCTCCACAAGTTCCAAGTTCATGTACATGGATAGTCTATAGGACCATAAATTGGGCTCTGATACCACTCTATAACACCCTTTGCCCAATAACTACATATATAGTACAATTCAACCTAATAGAACCTATTTGTATACATGTAAATTTCTTTTTTCTCCTTTTAACACTTTATTAGCAGATACACTATTTTTACACATAGCACTATATATATATATATGCAGAAATATGACCATTTATATGAAAGCACAATACTTACAACAACCACTCTATTTACAAACTTATATACAACAAAGTTTCAAAAGTAAAATACAGTCCAAGTCCCAAGATATATAATACAGTAATTCCAAAAATCAAAATAACTGAACAAAAATAGCCCAATAATCATCATCCATGTACAATAGTCCTCAGAAACCCATAAAAGTTCCAACAATCAGCCCAATAAGCTAAAGAGTCTCAAATATCACCATGCTTACCTACAATGCATAAACTACATGAGCTAACACCCAGTAAGTAAAAATTGTGCATGCTAAAAATGATGTGGAACACATGCAAAAGATTTTCAAGATATCTTGCTAAGAATGCATTCTCATGAATCAAAATATTTTATTCAAAATTATTTTCTTTCACTGGGTTCTTGTCCTACATACCCTCGTGACCATTAGAGGTCCACCTCATGTCTGCCCCTTTGATCCTTCGAGAAGTCATCCCACCCACAACTTCAATCTTAATAAAGATACAGTCAAGTGGACCATCCTCTCGTAACCGCTAGAGGTCCACCTCATGTCTGCCCCTACGATCCTTTGGGAAGTCATTCCACCTGTGGAACCCAAAATATCACATAAGCACACCTTGCATGCCTCAGTACACTAGTAGTGGCCAACAAACATTTTTGTTTTAAAAATCATAATGTGCATGAAAGATCTCAATAATGTTCATGTATTATGCTTGCACGTGCAAATGCTAATGAATAGTAGGCTCAATGCAACAACAAATATTTTATCTCATCATTCTCACGCATCATATGCATCAAATGATACTTAATATAATTGTTATTACACCTCTTCAAACATCACATCACAAATAGTATATATATTCTAAGAAATACTATGTTCATGTACTGTAGTTGCAAATTGATATTTACTTACCTTATACTGGTTCGTGTATAGGTTAATTAGTATCCGTCCCCAACCTTAGGGGTGGAATAAACTGTAAAAATATATTATATGAATCAAAATCGTTAATTGGAAATTTTGTTATTCCTAATAACATACAAACACCTTGAATCTTAAATTAATTAGGTAATAATCAAACATTGCAACTTAGAAGCTAAAACTCCATGAAATATCCTAAGTACCTTAATTTCCCATCTTAATGTGTGGTAAGATTATCTAATTGATGTGCTATAACTCTTATAACAAGTCCTTA
>CM033106.1:19694277-19748039 GCA_019321725.1 Paulownia fortunei
CTAGAATAAGGGGGACATTAGTATCTTCTTTCATCTCTAACACAATGAAATGAATCGGGAAAATAAACTTGTCTACCTTTATGTGTACATTCTCATAAATCGACAAAGGCATAAGATTGATACTTGTTCCCAAATCACATAAAGAAGTAGAAAAGATGATTGAACTAATAGTGCAAGGGATAGAGAAACTCCTAGGGTCCTTAAGCTTAGGAGGAAGCTTATTTATGCACAATCACCGAGCACTCCTTGGTCAAGTTCACCATCTTATGTTCCTCTAATTTTCTTTTATTTGACAAAATTTCTTTCAATAATTTAGCATAACTAGGCATTTGAAGTAAATCATCGGCAAATGGAATATTAATATGAAATTTTTAAAGACTTCAAGAAATTTAGAAAATTTCACATCTAATTTTATTTTTCAATGCCATAGGATAAGGTGGAGGAACACTTATGCCTTATTAAGGATGACTAGTTTGTGTGACGTGCTAGGCTTTAATATTGTCTTGTCTTCATTTTCTTGTTGAGGTTCCACTTCTTGCACTTTGGTACTTACCTCCTTCCTACTTCTCAACATGATTGTATTTACTTGTGCCTTGGGGTTCTTCATGTCACTTGGTAATGTCCTTTGAGCACGTCCCGAAGCAATGCTTGCAATTTAACCTACTTGAGTTTCCAAATTCCATAAGGTTGCCTCATTATTTTGGATTCTCGCTTTAGTATTAGTAATGAACTTGGCCACAAGCTCTTATAAATTTGATTTCTTCTTTTGGGTGGGTAATTGGGTGGTAGAGGTCTCACCATGTGTTGATTGGCTTGAGAAGTACCTTGGCTAATTTGACCTCCCCATGCAAAATTTGGGTGATTCCTTATTTGGGATTGTATGTGTTTGGAATAGGGATTGTTTACTTGCCTATTAAAATTCCCAACACAATTGGCTTGCTCAGATGAGGATGAAAAAAAGTTCCCAACTTGACACTTTGTGCTATAGTGTCCACCTCTACATAACTCACATGCGATGGTTTGCACCTTCATCGTCGAAGCACTCATGTTGTCAATTTTTTTGTTCAATGCTTTAATTTGAGCTGAAAGGGTAGATTATGTGTTAACGGTGTGCACTCCCACTAACTTTTTTCCCAAACTTCTATCAATTTGCTATTGGTAACTATTAGATGCTATTTTCTCTAACAATTCATATGTCTCTCCTAGAGTTTTCCTCATAATTGTGCCTCCCACCACTGCATCAATCGTAGCTCGATTGGCAAGGGATAAACTATTGTAGAATGTTTACACTTGAAGCCATGTAGGCAAACCATGGTGTGGGCACATCCTCAACAAATCCTTGAACCTCTCCCAACCTTCATATAAGGACTTCAACTCAAATTGCACAAATATAGTAAAGTCATTCCTCATTTTTATGGTTTTAGAAGGTGGAAATACTTGGCAGGAATGCTTATGTCATGGCATCCCATGTAGTAATTGATCATGTAGGCAATGAATTGGGTAAAATCTTAGCTTTCTCTCTCAAGAAAAATGGAAATAATCTCGGCCTAATAGCATCATCGGTCACTCCGTTGTGCTTAAAAATGTCACAGATTTCCAAGAAGTTTGGAATGTAAGCATTGGGGTCATCACTAGACAAACCATCATATTGCACATAAGTTTGTATCATTTGAATGATCGTCGGTTTAATCTCAAAAGTGTTTACTTATATTATCGGCCTTCTAATACTTGAATTGGTCCCATTGACTAATTTAGCATTATCTAACAATGATCTATTCTCCATATCTCGCTCTTGTTGGCCATTCTTTCCAATTTTGCTTCCTTTATCAACAAACGAAGAGTTCTTCAATTTTTAGGTCATTTGGCTCAAGATCCCATATAGATGAATGGGTCATGCACCAACAACACCTATAATGAAAAACAAGAACTCTCAAAGTAGCTTGTCTAAAGAATATGAAACAAAGAAGAACAAAAACAAAATTAATAATATAAAAATAAAGCAAATTAATTAGTTAAACTATAGATTCATAAATCAACCTCAATATTTGTAATATATGAGCCTCACACTACTTACTTGACCAATATAATTCATGCATTACATGTTATTTATATGTGCTTGCATTGAAACTCGCATGTCATAATCTGTTTTACCTTATAATCACATTTGATCATTAAATTTTTAGAAAATCTCATATGGTTTTAGTTGTCGATCATCATAATATAAATAATCAACATTAAATTGAAATAAGAAAAAAATGAGGTTGATCAATATTGGATATAGATGGGATATATAGGTTATAATTTTGAAAGTGTTAAAGGTGTTACTAGTAAGCTTATACGGTTTGATTTGATTTCATCCAAGTATTTCAAAAGTATATATCGGTAAATTACATATTTGGGACATTGGACATAAGATACTATGATTGAAAGATGATATTACAATATTCATTTATGTATAAAATTATATAATTTTTAATATGAATAATTATTCAAGAATCGGTTAACAATCGAGTAAGAAATTAAATGAAGGGTTAGGAAATTAGCTTATGAATTATCTATAGAATCTTGTAGTAATTAAAATAGGATGCAATAAAATTAATGTATAGTAAGATACATCTGATCTAAGCTTGAAAAATGGGTGAAAGTTCAGATTTATACCACAACTTGCCACCACATGCTTGCTACCAAGCTTAAGCAAGCACCTCAAATGCCACCTCAAGCTTTCCTTCACTTTTAGCCATTAACCCACAATCCTCAACCATTTTTCAGTTATTTTTAAGATCCAAACTTATGTTAGACGCTCTCTAAGCTGGTCCTACGTAATTCTCAGTGAGAGAAAAGGGTAAAAGAAGCAAAAAGAAGTAGTAATCATGAGTAGAAGCTGAAACTGGAATAAGTGAGGTTCATCTATAGTTTTGACATCAATTTTTTTATATTATTTTAGGGTTTTGTAATTTATTAAGATTCTTATCTTGTTCATGATGATGTTAGAATGATTTGTGGTTATAAACACATAGTAGAACCACTATGGGGTAGAATTTGTGTATATGCTGATTTCTAGTTTATTGAGCTTGAAATATGCAAGAAACCTTGGGTAAATCCTATATTTATCATCATGAAAGTGTTTATATAGGAGTTAATATTATGTATATAGGTTTGGGTAAATCCTATATTTATCATCATGAAAATGTTTATATATGAGTTATGTATATAGGTTTGGATAGCTTATGAATTAAAATATGACAAAATAATTAAAGAGATGCTCAAAACTGTCACTATTGAATTTCAGATTATGTCTTGTGTGAAGGGGATTGGCTTTACAGAATTAAATCCATTAGTTTTGATAATAATATAGCCTGGTTATCTCTGTGTATATGTTATCTATGTACAGTTAAAATTTGGGAGTGATTGAATATACTTAAGGGTGCCAAAACTATTAATATCATGAAATACATAAAATTGTCATGGTAGGAAAAATCTGTTTTATTATACAGTGAAAGGAGCTGAACTTGGGAAGCTATATCCGTGAGTTTTAGTCATTATATGATATGGTTATATTTTTTTTGATGTTATCTAAGTGTGATAAAAATTGGGGAGTGAATTAATATGTCTAAGGGTGTCAAAATCATTATGCAAATTAATGTGGCAGCAAGAAAATGTGAAGTTGTGAATCTGTCCCATTTGGTTCATTAACATGTTCAAACATACATGTGGTGCACTTGATCCCTAACATTTAGGGGGATGTTATAGGATCATAATACATCAATTAAGTGAGGTTAGTATACATGTAAGATGTGGAACAAAGGTGCATAGAAGGTTGTATTTGGTTATAGTTTTTAAGTGGTAAGGTTGTTTAGTTAAATTGAAATTCAAGATTTTTATACTACATTAGGTATAATGAACTTGTTAATTGAGGATGGTGACTGATACCTTGTATTTTTACAGATTATAGAGTTGGGGAGTAATACTTAAGAAACCTAGAAGCAACATACAACTGATCAAAGGTGAGTAAAAATCAATTTACAACTACAGTGCATGAACATAGTATTTCTTGGAATATCTATACTATTTGTGATGTGATGTTTGCAGAGGTGTAATAACAAGTATATTAAGTATCGTTTGATGCATGTGGTGTGTGAGAATGATAAGACAAAATACTTGTTGCATTGAGTGTTGCATTGAGCATGCCATTCATTAGCATTTGCACATGCATGCATAATATATGAACATTGTTGAGATCTTGCATGCTCATTACAATTTTTTGAATGAAAATATTTTGTTGGCCACACCTAGTGCACCGAGGCATGCAAGGCATGCTTATGTGATATTTTGGGTACTGCAAGTAGGATGACTTCCAGGAAGATCGCAGGGGCAAACATGAGGTGGACCTCTGGCGGTCACAGGAGGATTGTCTACTTAATTGTGCCTTTGTTGTGATTGATGTCATGGGTGGGATACTTCTCGGGTGATCACAGGGGAAGACAGGGTGTGTACCTCTGGGGGTCATGGGAGGATGGTACACTCAACTGTATCGATCCATTATTGGTTATTTAAATATTGATGTTTGTAGATCTCTTCCAGTACATAGTAAGTGGACTAATGACCCAATGAAAGAAAATGATTTTGAATAAAATATTTTGATTCATGAGTATGCATTCTTAGCATGATATCTTGGAAATCATTTGCATGTGTTTCACATCATTTTTAGCATACACGATTTTTACTTACTTGGTGTTAGCTCATGTAGTTCATACATTATAGGTAAGTACGGTGATACCTAAGACTCTAAGGCTTACTGAACTTGTTGTTGGTGCTCCTACATGCTTATGAGAATCACTGTACATGAATGACAACCTACTAGTTTATGTTGTGGGCATATTCTAATTTTTACAATCATTATTATTATGTAAGTTGATGTCTATATATAAAAGGTTACAAGACGCAATATGTTCTTACTTATTCTGAAAGCAGAGACTATTATTTTGATTTTTAAGTCTATTGTATTATAACTTTTGAATGTCGTAATCTATATAAATCTTAAAACTTTATAGTAAATAAGTTTGAGAATAACATGATTGTGATAGGCGTTATATTTTTACATAAACGGTGATTTTTCTATATAAAGGATTATATGTGATAAAAAATTGATTGTTTCTCAAAGTGCAACAATAAAAATATATATATATATATACATATGCACACATGATAAGTGCATATTTTTACATATTTTGTATCAATCCCTCTATGTATTTCTTGCTTTGTTCTTGTTAATAATAGTTTTTTATTAATGTTTTGTGTGTGACAGGAGTTTGGAAATCAAAAGATCGAAAATGAGCCACAAACATTATTGGGCCAAATTGACAAGGTTCCACTGTGGCAATTTTTGTAGTTTGGGCATAAATTTCTGATCTAAAGCCCTACGGACCTGGTTCTTAGCTTATTGGAAAGATAAGAGATATATCTACAACTTTCATGTTTTCATAATTTCCAAATTAAATTGATTTCAAAGAGAAACATTCGGCTAAAAAGTTAAACATGCATTGAAACTTCTAGATATGACAATCTTTGTATTTTCGACATAACTCTCTCCACAAATGTGATATGGATGTGAGTTAAGTGGATATAGAAAGCTAATAGATAGGACTATAATTGTTATGAAGACATCAAGGCTAATTTATCCTATAAAGAGGTCAAAAATCAGTTGAAATAGAATGAACAATGTCAGATTGCCATTCTGGAGAAGAAAAAAACAGTAGCAACAGCGCCTAGGTGCTGTCCGTGTAGAAAAATTGATTCGTTTGCTTGAAGTGGCATCCCTTTACACCTTTAGGCATATGTTTGTGATATGTATACACTAGATACATATATCACACCACACACATTACATACTTTACAACACACATTACTCACTTTACACAAAATACACAACACACCATACACACTTTACACCAAATGCACAATATACATAACACACTTTACAACAAATCATATCACCATCTCACACTTTATAAAAATACACTATCCTCTCAACACACATATCAATTTTCAGACTCACTCTCTACATTTATTCACATTTTGAAAGCACTCTTGGAGTCTTAGAGCTTCAAGGAAGACAAAGTGGAGAGACTTGGAGGAGGAGACATCCATAATCCATTATCAACTTTAACTATCTTCTTCAATCAATAAGTTTATTTGACTCCCAATGTTACTAATTTTCATTCTCTTCTCATTTCTTTTCATGTTAAGTTAGACTTTCTTCTTGGTTGAGGATGATTTCAAAACCCTAAACATGGATTCTTGTAATTGAATGTTTGATATTATTGATCAATTTCCCAATTTAAGTTGTTTACGTTTTTCTATACTTAATGTCTTATGGGTATTTTCTTATTTTGTTTGGGTGCGCAACCAAATCAGGTTTGAGAACTCCCTACAACTAGATTAGAGATTTTAAATTTGTAATTGTCTTAATTTTCTAATCATGTGTAGGAAATTGTGATTAATGATTATGGGATATTTTTGTTAATTGCAATGGAAAATATAACCTAAGTTAAATAACCCGAGCTTGTGTGGTTATTGCTTAAATCAATCTATCTTTCTTGTTTTAATGTATCCATTGGATTAAATCTAGAGAGTTTGTTCTAGGTTATTTGGTGGGTAGGGAATTAGATTGAGAGCTTGCTCTATCTAACGAGCTACTAGAAAAGATTGGAGTGGAAGAGCTTGTTATTACGTACAGTTAATAATTTTATTGGCAAATTATTCATAATATTGATATGAAATTAGAAACCCTTGTCTAGTGGCAGCGAATAAAACCTCAACCTACTTTTATTGATTGTTGATTGTTGTTTTGATTTTTATTACTTTACATTTTAATTAGTTTTAATTTCTATAATTTAGTTACTTAATTCAACCCCCCCAACTGTTTGTTGTTTATATTTAGAGTTTGCTTGTTGAAGTCTTAGTTTTAGATTAGTTAAAATTCTTAGTTAGTGAGTCGATAGTAAATCGATAGTAAATCAGTTAACCTTGATCCTCATGAGATCGACTCTTACTCGCTCTATACTCGTTAAACATTTATTGAAGAGTAAGGTTCAAATTTGGTAGGCCTACGATAACCGACCAAATTTTTGGCGTCGTTGTTGAGGATACTTAGTTTAATTTATTTTGTTTTCTAATTGCAAATATGACTTTATATTTTCAACAATTCATCACACACAATGATTTACAGCCGCCACCTAAGAGTGTCAATAAGGTGCACACATCACTTCTTGAATAAAAGCTCTCACTCCTCACCTATTTAGCACAAGAAATGGTTATAGGGCAACAAGTCAAAACATGTGGAGTATGTTGCATGGAGGACATCCCATGAATATATGTCCATCCCTACAAGAAGGTTCTATGGAGTAAGCAAATGTGATTGATGGTTTTTCTAGTCAACCAAGGCAAAGTTATAATCCCTTCTCCAATACTTATAATGAAGGATTGAATGATCACCCAAATTTGAGATACGTGAACCAACAACAATAACCCACTCCATTTCAAATGCTAAACCAACCACCGAATTTTCTCCAATCGAATATGCAACCACCCTTCCAATCTCCACAACAATCAAACGTATCCTTAGAAGATCTCATGAAAGCACTTGCTACCAACAATATGCAATTTCAACAAACCACACAAGCACATCTCCAATATATTAAAAATCAAGTGGGGAAAATGGCCACTAGCTTAAATCGATTGGAAACATAAGGATGGGGCAAGTTACCTTCCCAATTCATGGAGAATCCTAAGGAAGATGCAAGTTCCATGATTCTTAGAATTGAGAAGCAATTGGAGTCTCCTAGCGTGCCAACAAAAAGAGCATCCAAAGAGGTTGAGAATAGAGAATCAAGCAATATCATCCCTTCCTTAGATGATTCTTACTTTTCTACTTATCTACCACTCATAGTTAAAGAGAATCCAAAGTTGGTAACTATTCTTAAACCTCTCACTCATACTTGTGTAATACATCCATCTTTTTCCTAGCAGATTAGCAAAGTCTAAGAAATAGGAGCATGAAAAGGAGATCTGTGAAATTTTTAAAAAAGTGGAGGTAAACATCTCTTTTCTAGATGCCATCAAGCAAGTGCTTATTGAGAGGCAACCCAACGGATGGAAAAGAAGGCATTGAGAGCTTATAATCACATATTTGATTTCTCTAACTCTTATTCTCTTTTATTTCTATCCATTTTATTTTATATAGTTCTTTTATTTTATTTTGTTTATGTATAATCCAACCATATTGCATTTAATTCTTTATTTTAGTAGCCTAGGCTTACATTGAGGACAATGTAAGAATTAAGTGTGGGGGGAAGAATTTAGACTTACATTTTTATTTTTATTTTTGAGTCCCAAGTCTTCTTTCAATTTCTATTATGAGAATTGAACATGAATGACATGGTTCTGTTTGATGATAGATGTTATTTTAGACCTTGATGTTATTCTTTGGTTGATTTATTTTTCATGACAATCATACTCAACTCTTTTTGCATAAATAGCCATGTTGTTTGGTATGGAAACAAGCATGTCAGAATAGGTAGTTCTTATACCCTCACTTTAATTATCACTTAGGTTTCGACATGTGGAAGTTGAATATTAGAACTCTTTTAGAGGTCTATCGAGGCAAATGACTAATCGAGCATCACTTGAAAAATGATTAAAATACCAGGCTTTCTAGCACCATGGCCAAATCAACTTGTTCCCCTTATGATGTTCCAATAAGAACATCCCCCATAGTGAGCCACTTTGAACCTTTATGAATAAGATATTTCATTGGTAACCATATCTTCTTACCTAGCCTAAATATAATATTATCCTACCCTTGTTCTAAAAATGAATTGAAACTTGAGAGACACTTCAATGAAAAGGTGAGTTTGCAAAAGAAATTTGGGTTGAATTAGAAGATAAGTGTGGAGGAGCTCAAAGAAAGAAGAAAAGAATGGAAAAATATTGAAAAACTTATATATATAAAAAAAGAAAGAAAGTTGCAAAATATATATATAAAAAAAGTTTATTATGAGTTGCAACTAAAATGAGATATTGCAAAGTTAATGAGAATGATGAAGAATGGTCCAACACAATGATATTAGGCCCAATGTTGAACTTGTGGATTATGAGAATCATTCATTGATGAAATTTATGTCTCTCATTCCATGAAGTTTTTAGAATTTTTATTGCATCATATCCTTTTCTTTCTTATACCACACACTACCCCTTAACCCCATTACAACCATTATTTAAGACCTTTTGATTTCATGTAGTGCCTTTGGTGTAGTAGAGATATGTGCTAAAGAAAGAGCCTATGATGTTTGACTCTTTCATTAGAGACCGAATGTGTAATGCCCAATTCTCAATTCTCTCCTACATAGCCAATAATAAGCATTTTGTATGAATATGCATCTAATCAATGTACATTATTGAATTATGGCATACAAATAGCATGATTGCACGAACATGAATAATTATTATTATATGCTTCAGTTATGATTTAACATGCATTAGTACATGAAATATGAGATCAAACTTTCATTTCTTGATTTAACATATTCCTTAAGTGCCCTTTTTACAGTGAAAAACTCGGTATCTCAGTCAAGGAAAATTGATGTGTTGAATGACCATAAAATAAATTATTTGTATTGCTCCATACAAGTTATATGCTAAAGTGATTAATTGTCTAAATATTTACTTGAAATATGTTACATTGGCTAAGAACTAAAAGTATGCACAATGGTGCAATTTGATTGGTTGATTGACTAGGTTGCATAAAATCATTCTAAACCGCATTGCACTTGATTATAACACCAAAGCATCATTTTTTGTCATCTCCTTAGCCTATGAACGTGGCTTTTAGCATGAGAAGACACCAAGCATGATGCAACCAATCATCACCCTCCACTTACCTCTCTTTGAAAGGTCAAAGAAATTATTTTCATCTATATTTCTTGTGGAAGCACCTCAAAAATGACCAGCCCTTATTCTCCTAAGTTTCTCCCAAATTTCTACATTCTCATACTCAAAAAAGTTGAATTCAATCCATAGGAATCCATAGAACACAAGCTAGAACAAGTTTCCATCATTTTAAGCTTGAAAACCGTTGATTTTGAAGCTTAAATCCAACTTAATCAAGGTATATTCTTTTTCAATGTTTCTTATGATGAATTTGTAGTATCTTGGATGGTTACATGTTTTAGTATGCTTTTGTATGATTGAAAACTTAAGTAAGTTACACTTGAAGCCAAAACTAAGCTAGTTAAGCTAATTTTTAGCAAAATTGATAGTCTTGTGAAATTGTTTAATTTACTTGTTTCTATTGATTTTGTAATGATTATATTGTGTTTGGAAGTTTCTTTGAATGATTGAAAATAACAGCAATTAGTTTGCTTAATTGTAGGTTAGAATCAATTTAAGTTTGAATCAAGTTTACGTCATTTTAATTCGGATTGTGTTCATGTTTTAGGGGCTGCCCTAATAATTATGTTTGAATTATTAGTTATTTAATGGTTGCCCTAATGTTTAATGTCTTGAATTAGTAGTAAAATATGGAGTATGCATTGTTTTTAAGATTATGTAATTGATATGTAATTCTTTACAAAAGATTGAAAAATGTATATAAACTTTAACTAGAATAGACTAAATGATTTACAAAAAGGATATTAAATAGTACATGATTTGATTATGTTAGGCCTTTAACACATCCTATCTTCCAAAGAGATTGGCCTTTTCACTTAGCACAAAGTGGACTTGAGGTAAGTTGAAGCTTTCATTTGGTGTATCACAAGAATCATATAATGTTTGTTCATATTTTAATGTGATTTTTGTTGTTTGTCAAATGATGTAATGTTTGATGCATTTATGGTTTATGAAGCATGATACTATTAAGAGTATAATGAGGTTTTTGAAAAGGAAGTATGGTACTTGATTGATGGTCGGGTAGACAAGGGACGCGGGAGGGACCGGCGGACCCAACAAATGGTGGCAAATACTTGAGGTTGAAAAACTGGTATAGGAAAGCCACAATGAATGAGATAGAATACAGCTAATACCTGAGGTTGAAAGATCAAGTATGGAAACCCCGTATTAGTTCTCTTATTGGCCAATCATTATGAACAGGTTCTGAAAACTATGGTCTATCGCTATTAGTTAGGTACCACACTTTAAGGGCCCTAAAGAATGATTTATGAATGAAAGTTATTAAATAGAATATTGCATTTAATGATTTATGAGATTTGCATATATGTTATTTGTTATTGCACCAGTTTCATCTTACTGAGCCTTTAGCTCATTAGATTCATGTGATGCAGGTGGAAATGTATAGGTTTAGAGATTAACTGAGTCTCTAGAGCGGCCGGACAGAGATTTGTTCATATGCTATGTTTCAACCTGTTTTGTAGTTTATTTTGAAAACTCAGTTTTGTTTTTAAATAAGCCGCTCTATTATAATTTTGTAAACAGATGTACTCAGTTTTGATATATGTGTGTTTAAAATGATTCAAGTTCTTTCTCTTATAGCTAAAAATGAGAACTTAAAAAAAAAAAAAAACAAAACTCTAGTATAGATGAAAAAAATTAACATTTCTTGACTTAACTGTATCAGTTTGTTTAGGCTCTGCAATTAGGTTAAGGGGTGTTACAGAATGATAGCTTTTGTAAGGTTCTATGGAAATTCACTTATTTGAATCATGCACGGTTTCATCACTATTGATAATGGCTATTCACACACATACTTAAGTATGATTGTTGTGGAAGTATATTTGCTTTTGAATAACTAAGGGTTAAATTCAATACTTGTTTGAATTCATTATCATATTACTTTGTTTCTCTATGAGAATTAATCGTTAAAAGTTAAAGGTTATAGGTGTTTGTGGGTATCACCACTGGAAGCCCTCACGAGACAACAACTTATCCTTTATGGTCCACTTAGGGGTTTAAAAACTTGTTGCATGTGGTGAATGCAATCATGATTTCCTACGAAAGTGGATTAGTTTAGTTTGTGTTTATGTCTTGTTTAAGGTTTGCTCGAGGACAAGCAAAGGTTAAGTGTGGGGAAATTTGATAAGTGCATATTTTTATATATTTTGTATCAATCCCTTTATATATTTTAAAGAAGAAAGGAGAGTCTAATGTGGGAAGAAAATCACAAAAAAATTAGGGCTGCCGACACCGACGTATGATGTTGAGTGGGCTATCGGCTGATCGGCATTGGGTTGCCAGTCAGGAAGCAGTCTAACAGAACTCTAGACATCAAGCACATATCGAGCACCTGTCGTGGGGTCACAGGCCACCTGCCATGCAGGTGCGCGGGCACCTAACATGTGGGCGCCCAACTACCCAACAGATGGGCTGCCTAGACACGTAGGCATCCAAAGGGTGCCAGATGTGTGGACACTAGGGAACACAATGGGTGTTTCAGGTATCTCGCTGTGTGCATAACCTGCCACCCGAAGAGTAGTATCCTTGCGTTGCTATCCTATCCCGTCTTATTTCATAATTATTATGTAAAATTTATGGTTTTTTCTTTTTAAATAAAATGTTAATTTTAATTTTTAAAAATTATTTTTCTTGAAAAACCAATAATTTTTATTCCAAAATTGAAAGAAATTGCACATAACGTAATCGGTAAATTTATATACTTTCTTTATCATGTGATGATTTATATAAAGCATGCTAGTTGGATGATCATGGAATCTAAACTAATGCGATTGGTTTAATTTTATACACTTATTGATTATTTTTAGGTTTTAAATAAAATTAGGCATGCAAGTCTCACCTGTCTCCATTTTATTCTTGATGTACTTACATCTCCTACCTATGCACCTCCCCTTGAACTTATTCAAAGGTTTCTTGTAGTTGACCAAATATAATAAGAGTAGAATTAGGTGGTGAGGTTAATCTTTTTGTAATTTAACAAACATTATAATAAGATGGAGAAAAAGTGAGGAATCAAGACCCATGAATCCATGTGACACATTTATGTAATATATAAGTCTATTTGTATTTTAATTATTACTCATAGATTGATCTTGATCCACTTTAGCTCAAGTGGATCACATAGGATTAAAGGCTCATGATCATCCATTTACTTTAGTGTGTATGTGATACATGCTACGTTTATTTAATGCTTTTGTTATAATGTATGGTTGCCATCGTTAGAATAGTGAACATTAAATAAACAAAATAAGAAAATGATGAGTTCTTGTATAATAAATGTAGTATGACCCTTACTTGAAAATATTTCAAGTTGAGAACCTTGATTGGTTCGATATCAAGCATAAATGAGCAATATTGGGTGGGACCCAATCATCCAAACCTTCCATCCTAAGTAGTGGCATGCCAATACACTACCATATTTAGTCTCTTGGCCATGAGTCATGGGATGTGCTAAATGTTAACAAGCTGTGACCACTACTAAGTATTGTGATGCCTATAGGGTGGACTCATCTTTATCATTGGCCACGAGTCGTGGGATGTTTAGATGCTGCATCTACATAGATGTTTGGTGGGTAATGCTTGATATTTAGTACCATATGGGCTCATAAAATTAGGGTTTATGGGAAGAGGTGAGGCAAAATAGCTTGAGGGTTGCATAGAATGCAATTGCTAATGTTGTTTATTACCTTTTAGTTTTATCATATGGGCTTATAAAATTGGGGTGTATTAGAAGGCTAATTGGATCTCAAGCCCACTCGAAAATTAGATTTCCTAGATTTTCATTTAGAGGGTGATGGGATTTGAATAAAATAATGGGAGATATTTATGATTAAAGACCAAATCATAAATGGATATTAATAGAATGGATGCTAAATGTTTTGCCATACATAGGATAATAGATAATCTAGACAAACAAACAAACTTACAAGCTCAATCTATCTAAAAGGATAGATATTTGTCACCATTGCGGATATTTAGGGCATAGAAAGAGGAAGGGAAAGTATTGACTTGCTTAGTTGAATTAAAAGGGGGAATTCCATGCTACATAATCAACAAAGTAATATTAGGTAAGCTAGATTAGGTCGAATCTCTAAAGAAAGAGTTCACAACATGACACATTGTATGATCTTTTGTACTTGCATGAGGTACCGACTGTTGGAGTAGTGCCCAGCGTGCCAATTAGATTGTGCATTCTTTATACTCTTGTATTTGTAAAAACAATCTTTTTCAAATTATATTAATAAAATAAGCAAATTTCTTTATCTTTAATTACATCTTGTAATTAGATAAAGTCCTTAGACCAAACATAGCTACGGGGCATGGTCACGCATTTGATGGTGATCATGGAATATGCCTCTATAGCTTTAGTTTTAAATTAGTTTTGAGTCAAGGAATTTTTTTTAAATGGGATATCAAATAACCCAATAGACCGGCACATATGATGCATGATCGCATAAGGAGGATGTCCTGCTCCATAGACATTGGTGTAGTCACGCTAGTGCATGTATGCGAGTGCTTGTTAGGAAACAAGTACATTGAACATGCTCATTGGAAATTCTTAATTGGAACTTGTTTGTCAAAATAAGAATTTCCATTTTATAATAGTATACGATTAGCCCTTTGACTTGAGGTACCATGGTAACCTTATGCATGTCATGTTTCATTTTGATAAATCTTCTGATTGTCTGACAATCATAAAGGGGATACATTGGATATTGCATTGATATGTACGGAGGTTAATGAGTGGTCAACAAAGGATCCATCACTTGTCTAGCAGAACAAGTGAATCTCTTATGTTTTCATAGTTCATGACTCAAAAGTCTTTGGCCAAGGCAAGATGAATGTTAGACGAGAGTTTTTTAACGATTCGTCATGAGTCATTGAAACTTGACATGGAATCAAAGTTATTGAGAAATTAGGGTTTCGGCTATTAAATCCATTCCCTAGATTCAATCAAGAGATTATTTAAATGAAGGACCTTACGTGTATGATACTCGTAATTGAAATATGTTCGCTAGCTATTTCACCTAAGTTTAGGTAGTCATGATAAACTTGATAGGTGTTTTCAATGACTTGTGAGGCTCTTAAAATTAAGGAGTTAATTTCAAGCGGATTAATTAATCAAAATAATTACTATTATCATAAGTTGCAAATATTGCAAGCCTATTGCTAGCTTAGTTGTGAACCTAAAGGGTCACACACAATTTGAGATGCAACATTTCTAATTTAGGAATTGATCCAAGGGGTTGGATCCAATTAATTAACACAGATTAATTAATTAGAGCTTAAATTAATTCAAGGATTTAAATTAATTATTCAATTAAATAATTGGATTATTTAATTGGATCTAATAAGATTAGAAAACCCAATTAGAGTGAAATAATTATTTGATTGGATCAAATCAATTATGTAGTCCATAAATTAATTTAATTAATTTACTTAATTAAATAATGAGATTATTTAATCAATTAAATAATTAGATTATTTAAATGGGCCTAATTTGATTAGGTAGGCTAGATGAAATTTAATTAAATGAATTTGGGCTAAGACAATTAAATGCATTAATTGTAGAATTTAATTTTGAGTCCAAACATAATTCACAAAGCCCCATTAGGAGAGGCGCATGAAGGTGGTTGAAAAAGGATAAAAAGTCAAGGTTTAAAATTCTTGGGAAACCTTAAATATTTTTGGAAGATATGAAAAGGATAAAGTTGAAAGAAGTTTAGATAAACCAAAATATCTTCCAACCAATCAAAAGGAAACACAAAATACCAAGAGTGGGACTCTTGGAATTTTAAGTTACATCATGACCGAAAATTATAGGGGAATTTTTTATCTCTGTAATTTTCAACCATATAGAGAGAGAGAGAGAAGAAAAATTATTTCTTCATTCATCTTTTTTAAACCAAAAAATCCATATTTTATTTTAAGTATTAATTCTTTTATCACAAGTTGATTATAAGAATATATATTCTCTATACACACTCCATAAACTAGGGTAGAAAACAAATCAGAATTGCTAGCAGAATTTTGATTTTGTGTTCTTGCTCAAAGTGTGGACCACTTTAGATGAGAGATGCGTAGATCCTTGTGAACCAAATTTGGAAAGGGGCTAGCAATTGATTACTTCATACCCTATGACAGTCAGACTGCATAGAAATGTATGAATCAAAACTTTAATTATTTTACTACAACCGTTGGAAATTGCGAGATTGTTAGAAATCATATTGGATTTGAGGTATTGTTATAATTATTATTTTGTGATATTTTTAAAAAATTTAATTTTCCGCTACGCATACCCTAGGATCACGCAAACACAACACCGACTTGTAAATCTTATTTTAAGGGAAAGATGACCAAATCACTATTTATGGGACAAATGGAGCATTCTACTCTTTTTGATTTGATTCAAATGGACATAAGCAGTCCACTAAATGTTAGTGCACAAGCGAACTATTCTTACTTCATTATTCTAAGATCATTTGAAGGGTTTAAAGAATTTAGACATGAAGTAGAGACTTAAGCTGGCCAAAGTATTAAATCCATCGATGTGATCAAGGACGAGAATACTAAGGCAGTAAGTTCTTTTATTATCTAACGAAGAATTGAATTCTCTCTTTAAGTGAATCCATGTTAATTTTCACCTATTCCCTTTTTTTATTTTGGGAATTAACCTAGAGTTGATGATATTTTTATCAAGTGAGAATATCATCTAAGTCGGTGCCCAAAACTTCATATGAGATATGATGTGGCAAAAGACTCCTCGTATATATACCTAAAGATATAAAGGGGCTTGCTTCTTTAAAATGGCTAGTGGGAGATAAGTTGGATGTGAATCCAGTTTATACAAATTTTTGGGGTATCAAAAGGAATCTAATGGATACCATTTTTGTGATTCCTAAGAACAAAGGAGTTTGTTTTCTAGGGATGCCACATTCTTGAGAAGAATTTTTTTTTATTGGATAGAAATGGCTAAATCATAGAACTTGAAGGAGTTCAAGAACCATAGTTTATCCCACAACTGGCAATGGTGCATGAACAAATTACTAAAACTACTAATAGACAACCTCCAAGAAGATTTGAAAGGATCTCGGGGCCACGTATACAATAAGAGCCTTTTACTTGAGAGCAGCAAGAAGGATCTCCTTTTTAGATATTGATCTAACTAAAGAGTAATATTATTTGACATCAACTCGCGAAGATGGCAAAATGCCATGCAATCTGAAATGGACTCCATTTACTCCAACAAGGTTTAACCTTGGTAGGCCCATTGGTGGGAATGGTTCCCATTGGATGCAATTGCGTCTACAAAATATAAAATTGGAGAATACGGGAGATGATGACCTATAAAGGTACAACTAGTAGCGAAGTGTTATACTCACACTCAAGGTATTGACTATCGAGGATACCTTTACCAAATGTGATGCTAAAGTCCATTCGGATCATGCTGGCTTTATCTACGTATTATGACTACTAGATATGGCAAAGGCATGTGAAGACCACTTTTCTCAATAGGGGTATTGAGAATAGGATATAATTTATGTGGCCTAAGGTCTTCATATTAAACAAAAGCAAGCAAAAGGTTTGCCAACTTTAGAGATCCGTTAAGGACTCAAAATAAATTTCCTAAAGGTAGAACATTCCATTTACTAAATCAATCAAATGGTTTGATTCCCCTAGGAATACAAATGACCAAACATGTATAACAAGGTTAGTGGGAGCATGGTGATGATTGTGTTATTTTACGTTCATGAAATTCATAAGGATGATGTAGGAATGTTGCAGCCAATTGAGACTTATCAACTACAAAGTTCTCAAAGAGGGATTTGGGAGAAGCATCCTAGGATTGGGGATTAAGATTTATGGAGATAGATCTGAAAGGATGCTTGGACTATCCTAAATCCATGTACATAAATTAGATACTAAAAGGATTATGCATGGAAGAATCCTAGGAGATAATCTTGTTTTTAAGTTATGGGATTTCCTTTTTGAAGTCCACGTCCCCAAGGACTTCTAAAAGAAAGAGAAATAATGACTCACATACTTTATGCATCCTTGTAGGAAGTATAAAATATGCAAATCTATGTATAAGATTTGATATCAAAAATGCATCTAAAGCTCCATACGGAATGGCACCAGCTGAGTTGGAAGAATAGAAGATACAAATATAGGAATAATTGTATAAAGTTTTTATCAGACCCAGCTTTTCACCATGGGGTGCACCAGTTCTATTTGTACATAAGAAGGATGGTGCAATGCGACTATGTATAGACTACCGAGAGTCAAATAAAGTTAAAATCAATAATAAGTATCATCTTCCTAGAATATAAGATTTATTTGATTAGTTCTAAGATGCATCTATATTTTCAAAAATTGATCTGCGATTTGGGTACCATCTACTGAAAATAAAAGAGGATGATATTGCCAAGATAACATTTAACACGAGATATGGACATTATAAATTTTTGGTGATGCTGTTTGGGTTGGCAATACTCCAGCAGCTTTTATAGATTTGATGAACTGGGTATTTAACAATTTTCTTCATAGATTTATTATTATGTTTATTGATGATATCTTAATTTACTCTAGCAAAGAAGAAGAGCATGGTGAACATTTGATAATGGTTTTAGAGGTTCTGAATGAGAGATAACTATATGCCAAATTTAAGAAATGTGAATTTTGGTTGGATCAAGTGGTATTTCTGGGACATGTAATATCAGGTAGGAATATATGTAGATCCAAGAAAAGTAAAAGCTATTAATAGTTGGTCATGACCTACTAATCCTCAAAAGTACAAAGTTTTCTGGGTTTAGCTGGATATTACCATAGATTTGTGGAGGAATTCTCCAAGATAACTTCTCATTTGACTCAATTAACCAAAAAATGTGCGACACTTAGATGGACAGATGCTTGTGAGAAAAGTTCTCAAGAATTGAAGAAGTTAACTTCAACTCCTATTCTTTCTATTCCATCAGATACTAGAGGATTTGTGGTTTATAGTGATGCTTCAAAAAATGGATTGAAATGTGTATTGATTAAAAAGGGTAAAGTAGTTACATATGCATCCAAACAACTTAAAGAGTATGAAAAGAATATCCCACATGATTTAGAGCTTATTCTAGTGGTGTTCGCACTTAAGATATAGATATATTATTTGTATGGTGAACGATGTGAGATATATACTTATCACAAGAGCTTAAAATATTTCTTCACCCAAAAAGAGTTAAATATGTGATAACGAAGATAGTTGGAGTTGGTGAAAAATTACGACTGTGCTATCAACTATCATCTTGGTAATGCTAATGATGTGGTTGATGCATTGAGCAAGAAATCGACACAAAATACTGTAGCTATAGCTTTGACTTAGAAACTAGAGTTAATGGAGCTATAGAAAATAGATGTAGAGATTGTACAACAGGGAATAGTGGGGGCTAAATTTGCAGCTTCGACACTGTAACTGACTTTGATTGATAGAATTCAATCGGGATAACAAGTTGATAAATATTTTTCTAAAATGAGAAAGATATTACTTCAGGAAAGTTTTCTGGTTTTCAAATGTCAGAGAATGGTATTTTGCGATTCTAAAAAAGACTATATGTACCTAATGTAGACAACATTCGGGAAGATATTTTGGCAAAGGCACATTCAATGTCATATTCAGTGCATCCGGACAATCATTTAAGAATCGGATGTCAATCGGTTTAGAGACCGAATGAACGGTTAAGAAATTAGGGCAAAAATTTATTATCCGATCATACGACAAATAAAATAGGCTGTAAGTAGATAAATAAATATTGAGAAACACTATATTAGAGCTATATAAGGTGTGAATAATATCAGATTTGAACCACCACTTGACACATCAAGCTTTGCTAACTCAAGCTACCACCTCAAGCTTTCTTCATTTCTATCCTTGAACCACGACCAAAAACCATTTTCTGAGCTATTTCACCTCCAAAACCTCCATATGAAATTTTAAAAGTTGCTCTCAAGTGATTCCAAGTAAAGAAAAATAGTGAAGAAAGCAAAGGGAAGTAAGGAAGAGCAAGTAGTAGTTTAAATTTGTGCATAGGTGAGCTTAACTCATGTTTTTTATTTTAGTTATTGAATTGTTTGAGGGTTTATGATTTCTAAAGCTTCTATTATTGTTTATAATCATGTTAGGATGTTATTTATGGTCTTATAATTCACAAAACAAGGATTTTCATTTACAAAATTACAACAGAAATCACTAGGGACAAAAACTATATACTTACTCATTGTGTAGTCTTCAAAGCTTTATATATGTATAATAACTTGATTAAAACCTATATGTTTCACCATATCTGTGTTTGTATATGAGTTTAGGTAATGTATGTAAGTTTGGAGAGGTTATAAATTGAAATATGGTTTGATATTTAAAGAGACACTCAAAACTGTCATGATAGAACTTATAGTTCTTATGCTGTGATAAGTGGGCTAGTTTTGCTGAGGTAAATCAGTGATTTTAGGCAGTTACAAAATATTATTACATTTCTCTACATGTTAGCTAAGTGTGGGAAAAAGTTGGGAGTGATTGGATATCCTTAGGGATACAAAAATTATCATGCAACTAAATTGGACAGCAAAAAAATATGAAAATGTGAATCTGTCCCATTTGATAACTTAGCATGTTTCAACCTAGATATATTGCTATTAAGTGTTAATAATTAGGTACATGCTATTAGAGATATAATACTTCAATTATATGATGTTTACATGTATCTAAGATGAAAAATTATGGTATTTGAGAGACTATATTAGGTTTTAGTTTGCAAAGCTTGTTGTTACCTACATAGCTTGGTGTTTAAGGTCATAGTATGATATTTTATGCTCTCAACTTGCCAATTTGGGAATGGTGCTTGATGTTGGGTAATATTACAGGCTATTTTACATCTAAGATTGGTGAGGAATAATAAATAAATCTAGACTAAGTCACCAACCAAGTGAAAGGTAAGTAAAGATCTATTTGTAACTACAATGCGTGAACATAGTACGTCTTGAAATATTTATACCTAATATGTTGATGATATTTAAATTGATAGGATGACAAATATATTATGTACTTTAAGATTCTTATGATTCTCGAATCATGTTGAGAGCAAGATGATTTGCATTTATATTGAATATACCATTCATGAGCATTTACATGTGCATGCACGATATATGGGTATAGTTGAGGTTCTTGCATGCACGATATGACTTGAAAAATGATTTTTAGAAAGAAAATGTTTTGGTCAGCCACTACTAGTGTACTGAGGTATGCGTTTCATGCTTATGTGATATTTTGGGGTGCTGCGAGTGTTACTTCTTGGATGATCATAGGTGTTGACAGGGGGTGCACCTCTGGTAGTCACGAGAGGGTGGACCACTTGACTGTGCCCTCTTATTGACTCCACCGGTGGGAAGACTTCTAGAGGATCATAGGGGAAGATAGGGGATGGACCTCTGATGATCCCAGGAGATGGCCCTTGGATTGAGTCAATTTACTTTTTGTCGTTGATTATTGATATTGTGCAGAACTCTTTCTAGTGCATAGTAGGTGGGCCAAGGGCCCAATAAAATGAAGTGATTTTTAATAAAAACTCTTTGATTTATGAGTACTCAAATTTGACACATTTATAGCATCGTATCTTAGAGATGAGTTGCATGAGATTTAATATCATACTCTTGCCATGTATGATTTTTACTTATTGAGCGTTAGCTCATGTAGTTCATGCATTGTAGGTGATCATGGTGATACTTGAGACCTCTGGTTTACTGGGCTGGCTGTGGAGCTCCTGCAGGCTTCCAAAGATCTATGTATTTAGATGACGACATGTTGGGCTATTTTTGTGGGCTGTGCTTTTGATTTTATAGTTTATTATATTATATTAGTGACTTTATCCTCTATATCACATTCCAAACTCCTTTGTGGTAGGGAGTTTGAGTTTGTGATGGTTTTGATAGACCTGGTTAATGTTTTAATAACTACCTATGTATATACAGTATTTCAGGATATGAAAGCATTTTACTTTTATCAATATTTTGTTAAATTAACTAGAAAAAAAAGTTATACACACATATACGTGCATAATTTATGTTGCACAGGTTGATTATATATATATATATGTGTATACTTATTGTTAGAAGCTGTGACAAGAGTGGTATCAAAGCCCAGGTCTTGATTCTGTAGACTATCTATGTACATATCTTAGAACTTGTGGAGAACAACCATGCCAGTAAGTTTTATTTTATGTTATAATGTATTATATATTTCATGAATTATATTGGTCATTTGTTATAAAAAAATGGTATTGCAGCCATGGTGAGAACAAGGGGTAAAAGTAGTAGTGGAGCCAGAACCCCAGGAGAGCAGACACATATTCTGAATAATGATCGTGATGTTAATATTAATCGACTTACAGAGCTTGTTGAATGACAATTAGAACAAATTCAGCAACTTATCCAGCAAAGTGATATGGGTGGACAACTAAGGGATGAAATGGTTCAACCATAACCCCGAGTACAACAGGTGGAGATAGTTAGGGAAATATTTAGAAAGCTTAACCCACTGGTGTTTGAGGATGCATTAGATCCTACAACTGTAGAAGATTGGTTGAGAACTCTTGAAAACATGTTAAGTACAGTAGAGTTTCAGATGAGAAGAAAATGATGTGTACATCCTTTATGTTTCGAGGCAATGCTGGACATTGGTGGGATACAATGAGGAGCATTGAAGATACCACTGTCAGACTTGGGATAGATTCAAAGAGTTGTTTTGAAATAAATACTCCACAGCCCTAGTTCGTGCAATAAAGATGAATTAATTTATACAGCTATGACAAGGAATTATGACAGTTGGAGAATACATTCGTAAGTTTGAACAACTATCCAGATTTACCACACATATGGAAAACACTGATGCATTGAAAGTTGAAAGATTTCTTGAGGCTTGAGACCAGAGCTATATAGAGATGTGATATGGTAGGAATCCAAGAAGTTACATACTCACAAATTTATGAGAGAGCTTTAGTGGCAGAATAAGTTGAACTTAGAATTTCTCATGCTCAAGAGATTCGATGCTAATTTAAGCAAGGATAGAGGCAACGATGGGTTGGAAATTAAAAAGAAGAGACCATTTCAAATGCAGAATCAAAAATCTAAATTCCATCCAAGACACGGGTAACAATAGTGGGATTAGAGTAAGCGTACAAATATTGATCAAGGCAAAGCACCGATGTCGCAACTTGCTTGTCCTAAATATGGTGGTCATCACAGTGGAGTCTGTCCGATGGAGACTAGAACCTACTTTCTGTGTGGGAAGGTTGGACATATTATTAGAGTATGTCCAAATAATCCAAATCCAACAGGACAAAGAAAAGTGTGAGCTAGAGTCTTTACCATCACTAGATCAGATGTTGAGGCCAACCCATCAATGGTAATAGGTAAATTCTCTATCTTTGGTACTCCAGCATTTGTATTATTTGATTTTGGAGCTACACAATCATTTATATCCACTAAGTATGTGAAGAGGCTAGGTAGAGTCTCTGATACTATTAAGGTTAGTTACAATGTGATAATTCCTTCTAGAGATTCAAAATAAACTAACCATGTTTCAAGAGATTGTGTTATTCCCATTGAAAATGGAGAACTCTATGCTGATTTAATTGTATTGTCCATGAATGACTATGATATGATTTTGGGTATGGATTGGTTGTCAAAGTATCGTGCTACAATAGATTGTCAGAGAAAGATAATAACTTTTCAACCTCCTGGAGAGGAACTGTTCACCTTTATTAGAATCGTAAAAAGCTTCAAATTCCTAATTATATCAGTATTGAAAGCATAAAGATTATTGGATAGTGGTTGTGAAGGATATTTGGCGAGTGTTATGAGCAATGAAGAACAACACCATCTGATCCTTAGTGAAGTGCCAGTTGTTCAGGAATATCCAGAAGTATTTTCTAATGATCTTCCTAGATTACCAACTGACTGTGAGATAGAGTTTGTCATTGAACTAAATCAAGGAACGCATCCAATATCTAAAGCTCCATACCGAATGGCACTAGCTGAGTTGAAAGAATTGAAGGTACAAATACAGGAATTATTGGATAAGGGTTTTATCAGACCCAGCTTTTCACCATGGGGTGGATCGATTCTATTATACGTAATAAGGATGGTACAATACGACTGTGTATAGACTATCGAGATTTAAATAAAGTTACAATTAAGAATAAGTATTCTTTGCCTAAAATAGAAGATTTATTTGATCAGCTCCAAGGTGCATCTATATTTTAAAAAATTAATCTATGATCTGGGCACCATCAACTGAAAATAAAAAAGGATGATGTAACCAAGATACCATTTAGCATGAGATATGGACATTATGAATTTTTGGTGATGCCATTTGGGTTGAGAAATATTCCAGCAGCTTTTATGGATTTGATGAACTGGGTATTTAAAAATTTTCTTGATAGATTTGTTATTATGTTTATTAATGATATCCTGATTTACTCTAGCACGTAAGAAGAGCATGGTGAACATCTAAAAATGGTTTTAGAGGTTTTGAAAGAGAAACAACTATATGCTAAATTTAAGAAATGTGAATTTTGGATTGATCGAGTAGTATTTCTGGGACATGTAATATCAGGAGTGGGAATATTTGTAGATCCAAGAAAAGTAGAAGCTAATAATAGCTGGTCACAACCTACTAATCCTCATAAGTACGAAGTTTTTTGGGTTTAGCTGGATATTACCATAGATTTATGGAGGGATTTTCGAAGATAGCTTCTCATTTGACACAATTAACAAAAAATGTGTGACATTTAGATGGGCAGATGCTTGGGATAAGAGGTTAACTTCAACTCCTATAATTTCTATTCCATCAGGTATTTGAGGCTTTGTGGTTTATAATGTTGCTTTGAAAAATGGGTTGGGATGTGTATTGATCCAAAATGGTAAAGTAGTTGCATATGCATCCAGACAGCTTAGAGAGTATGAAAAGAATTATCCTACACATGATTTAGAACTTGCTACAGTGGTGTTTGTACTTAAGATATGGAGACATTATTTGTATGGTGAATGATGTGAGATATATAATGATCACAAGAGCTTAAAATATTTCTTCACTCAAAAAGAGTTAAATATGTGATAGCGAAGATGGTTGGAGTTGGTGAAAGATTATGACTGTGTTATTACCTATCATCCTGGTAAGGCCAATGTTGTGGTTGATGCATTGAGAAGGAAATCAACACAAAATACTGCAGCTTTAGCTTTGACTCAGAAACCTGAGTTAATGGAGCTACAGAAAATGGATGCAAAGATTTTATAATAGGGATCAGTGGAGGCCAAATTTGTAGCTTTGACACTTTAACCGACTTTGATTGATAGAGTTCGACAGGGACAACAACTTGACGATTATGTTACTAAAATGATGAAATATATTACTTCAAGAAAGTTTTCTGATTTTTAGATGTGAGAGAATGGTATCTTGTCATTCCAAGAAAGACTATATGTGTCTAATGTAGACAACATTCGGGAAGATATTTTGGCAGAGGCACATTCAACGCCATATTCAGTGTATCCAGGAACTACTAAATTGTATAGAGATTTGATAACACATTACTGGTGGCCAGTAAGAAAAGGGATGTTGCTCAAATTGTAGAATAATGTAACATGTCAACAAATAAAGGCAGAACATCAAAGACCAGCAAGAACCTTACAACCTTTATTTATTCCAGAATAGAAAAGGGAAATAATTACTATGGATTTCGTGTTGGGATTACCTAAAATAATTAAAGGTCGCGATGCTATTTGGGTTATCATTGACAGGCTAACTAATTTTTCTCACTTTCTTGCAATTTGTTCCACATATTCCATGGACTGTTATGCACAGATATATATACAAGAAGTGGTCAGACTTCATGGGGTACCACTATCAATTATTTCTAATAGAGATTCAAAGCTTTTGTCTATGTTCTAGAAGAATTTACACAAGGCATTATGTAACACCCCCATTACTACACAACTATATATAAAATATAATTTGACATGATAGAACCTGTGTGTATGCATGAAATATTTTTTTTTGTAATACTTTAAGAAAAGATAAATCACTTCTTACATGCACAACCCTGTTTAAAATACTTTCTCACACATGTCATATATATAGCAGGATCAGTATTTATATAAAAGCACAACACCCATAATGACCCAATATTTACATACTTATTTATAGTAAAGTTTTAAAAGCGAAATATAGTACCAGTCTAAAAATATAATACAACAAACTCAAAATATAACAAGCCAACAAAATAGCCCAACAGGTCGTCATCCATGTACACACTCTCTCAAACACCTGCAGGAGCTCCAACCACCGCCTAGCCAGTAAAAGATGCTTCAAGCGTCATCGTACTCACCTACAATGCATAAACTATATGAGCTAATGGTCAACAAGTAAAGATTATGCATGTCAAAGAATAATTCACAATATCAATGCAATTTTATGCATCAAAATTTTCTCTCAAAATCATTTCTTTCTTGGGCCCCTGACCAACGCTACAATCCCATACACTGGAAAAGAGCTCTGTACACCGCCATAGTCCAATGGCTAATAATCATATAAGCATGCAAATCCATACATACTCATATGCATGCAAATACATACACGCAAACCTTCAAATCCATGCATAAAACCATGCAAATCCATGCATGCTTCGGTGCACTAGTAGTGGTCAACATAATATTTTTATTTCTTAGAATTATGTCGTGCAATGCAAGATTTATCACAATGCTCGTGTATGATGCATGCATGTGCCAATGCCCAAGTATGTATGCTCAATGGACATGAATGACGGTAATGTGTGTCATCTGCTTTGCACATATGATCTATGGTATTACATATAAATCACACATTCACTATGTCTATGCATTGTAGTTGCAAATAAATCTTTACTTACCTTTCACTTAGTTGGTGGCTTAGTCTAGATTTGTTTATTGTTCTCCTCCAATCTTAGATGTAAAATAACCTATAATATTACCAACATCAAGCACCATTCCCAATTTGGCAAGTTGAAAGCATAAAATATCATACTAAGACCTTAAACACCAAGCTATCTAGGTTTTACAAACTAGAACCCAATCTAGTCCCTCCAATACCTTAATTTCTCATCTTAGATACATGTAAACATCATATAATTGAAGTATTATAACTCTAATATCATGTACCTAATTGTTAACACTCAATAGCAACATGTCTAGGTTGAAATATGTTAAATTATCAAATGGGACAGATTCACATTTTCATATTTACTTGTTGTCCAATTTAGTTGCATGATAATTTTGACATCCCTAAACATATCCAATCACTCCCAAATTTTACCACACTTAGAAAACATGTATATAAATGTAACCATATCATAGATTTGATAAAACTCATGGATATAGCTTCCCAAGTTCGGCTCTCTTCACAACATACTAAAACAGATTGTTTTCCTACCGTGACAGTTTTGCACACTTCATGACATTAATGGTTTTTGGCACCTTACGTATATTCAATCTCTCCCAACTTTTTACCACACTTATATAACATATACATAAAGACAACCAGGTTATATTCTTTCCAAAACTAATGGATTTAGCTCCCCGAATTCAGTCTCCTTCATAGCACACCAAAATAGATTTTCCTACTTTGGCAGTTTGAGTGTTTCTCCAATATCATTCTCTATTTCAATTTCTAATCGATAAAAATTCATTCCAATACTCTTAACTCATATATAAACATGTATATGATGATAATTATAGGTTTTATTCAACATACCATACACTTTGGAAGCCTAAAACACAAGAATACAGCAAGGTGACAGTTTCTAGCAAAAGTGTTTTCTATCAAATATTTCCAACCAAAAACCCTTTCTTTATGCATAAAAGCCTATCTAATAACATCCTAACACATTTATAAATAATATTCAAAGATTAATAAGCTAATAAACCGCAAAATAAATCTGAAAGTCATGCCAAACCCGTAGGTTAAGCTCACTTTGCACAATTTTCTACTTGAACTTCGTTATTTCTCCTTCCCTTTGCTTGTTTTGCCTTCTTTTTCAGTTGGAATCACTTAGGACCTATTTAGAGATCTTTTTCCATGTATTTAGAAGCTGAAATGGTTCAGAAAAAGGTTCAAGTCGTGGCTGTTAGCTTAAGAGTGAAGAATAGGTTGAGATGCTAGCTTGATAAGTCTAAGCATGAGGTGGCATAAGCTTGAGGTGGCATGTAATGGTATAATCTAATTTTCTCCCTTATCTTGAAGCCCTAATCTTGTGTGTCTCACATATTCTTATTTGGTTGCAGCCTATCTTCATCACCATTCATTCCCGTAGCTAATTCCTATGTCCGTTCATTAGGTTCTTCACCCGAAAAATCATCGGTTCTTGCCCGATTAATAAGTTTGTGCACCGATAGTATTACAAGCCTATGAACCTAGTTATATAACATTTAAATTATAGTATTGTATGTCTATTTGTTCCAATTTTATGATTTAAATATACATATAATATTAAAATTCATGATCGAATCGATTCCCTTTCTATAAGGTGACACCTTTCGAACTCTTAAGGTTACCACGTGTAACCTAGCACTATTCACTATATTGATACCTAAATTTCTTCTTATCTCAATACAAAATCAACCACTTAGGTTAGGGGATTCGATAATCAAGACCGTGGGAGAGCTTCAAAATTAAGTTTAATGGTTAACAACGCCGTATAAAATAAAATAAATTATATGATGTCATACCAATGCAAATAGAACGTAATTAACATGTAATGCATGAATCACATCTTGCCATGTGAGTAGTAAGAGGCTTGGGTATCACACATTGAGAACACAATTATCTTTCAATACTGCATATCATCCTCAAACTAATGGACAACCAGAGCGAACAATACAAACATTGAAAGATATGCTTTGAGATTGTGCATTAGATTTTCATGGTCAATGGAGAATTGTATTACCTTTAGTGGAATTCTCTTATAATAACAGCTATCAGTCCACTATTGGAATGGCCCCTATAAAGCATTATATGGTAGAAAATATAGGTCTCCAGTTCATGGGGATGAGGTTGGTGAAAAGAAGCTTTTGGGCCCAAATATGATTCGAGAAAAGACAGAAGTTGTGACACAAATTTGTCAACGAATGCAGACTGCCCAGAGCCGATAGAAAAGTTATGCTGATCAAAGAAGAAGAATGTTAGAATTTGTAGTAGGAGATCAAGTATTTCTGAAGGTATCTCCAATGAAGGGCATTATGCAGTTTGGAAAGAAAGGGAAGCTCAGCCCTTTATATATTAGTCCATTTTACATTATTGAATGAATTATGGATGTTGCTTACAAACCCGACCTACCTGGATAATGGTCTCAAGTGCACAATGCATTTCATGTATCCATGTTGAGGAAATATATCGCAAATCCATCTCATATTCTGAAGAATGAACCTACAGAGCTGAAAGCAGATTTGAGTTATGAGGAAATACCTTTAGAGATTCTTCCACAAGAAGTAAAACAACTCAAAAATAAAAATATACCATTGGTTAAAGTATTATGGAGAAGCAACTTCGGAAAGGGAAGATGATATGAAAGTAAAGTATCGAGAACTCTTTCGGTAAGTAAATTTCGAGGATGAATAAGGAGGGGTAGATGTAATGCCCAAGCCTCACACTACTCACTTGGCCAATATGATTCATGCATCGCTACTTATATGCTAATTTGCATTAACATCTATATGGTATCTGATATAGCATTCTTAATTGTTAGACCTCTAATGCTATCACTTGATGTTAGTAGTTGAGATCCTATAACCTAATTAAGTAATTCTATATTTAAATAAGAAAAAGAATAGATTGGTAAATATATTGGATATTCAATAGGTTATATGTTATAATTATGGAAGTGTTAAAAGTATTACTAGTAAGCTTATATAATTCGATTCAATTGATCGAGGTATTTTAAAAGTATACATCCATGAATTAACTTACTTGGGATATTGGATATGATATAATGTGATTTAAGTGTCATATTACAAGGTCCATATGGGCATATGATTTTAGAAATGCAAACTAGATAATTATTTAAGAATCGAATGTCAATCGATTTAGAGACCGAATGAACGATTAAGAAATTAGGGCAAAACTTTATTATCCGATCATACAAAAAATAAAATAGGCTGTAAACAGATAAATAAATATTGAGAAACACTATATTAGAGCTGTATAAGGAGTGAATAATATTTGAACCACCACTTGACACATCAAGCTTTACCACCTCAAGCTTTACCAACTCAAGCTATCACCTCAACCTTTCTTCATTTCTATCCTTGCACTATGACCAAAAACCATTTTCTGGGCTATTTCACCTCCAAAACCTCCATATGAAATTTTATAAGTTTCTCTCAAGTGATTCCAAGTAAAGAAAAATAGTGAAGAAAGCAAAGAGAAGTAAGGAGGAGCAAGTAGAAGTTTAAATTTGTGCATAGGTGAGCTTAACTCATATTTTTTATTTAAGTTCTTGAATTATTTTAGGGTTTATGATTTTTAAATCTTCTATTATTGTTTATAATCATGTTATGATGTTATCTATGGTCTTATAATTCACAAAAGAGGGATTTTTAGTTGCAAAATCATAATAAAAATCAATAGGGACAGAAACTGCATACTTGCTGGTTTTTGTTTTTAAAGTTTTATATATGTATAAACACTTGATTAAAACCTATATATTTCACCATATATGTGTTTATATATGAGTTTAGGTAATGTATGTAAGTTTGGAGAGATTATAAATTGAAATATGGTTTGATATTTATAGACACACTCAAAACTGTCGTGATAGAACCTATAGTTTTTCTGTTGTGATAAGTGGGCTAGTTTTGCTGAGGTAAATCAGTGATTTTAGGAAATTATAAAATATTATTACATTTATCTAAATTTTAGCTAAGTGTGGTAAAAATTTGGGAGTGATTGGATATGCTTAGGAATGCAAAACTTATCATGCAACTAAATTGGACAGTAAGAAAATATAAAAATGCGAATCTGTCCCATTTGATAACTTAGCATGTTTCAACCTAGACATATTGCTATTGAGTGCTAACAACTAGGTACATGCTATTAGAGTTATAATACTTCAATTATATGATGTTTACATGTATCTAAGATGAGAAATTAAGGTATTTGAGGGACTATATTGGGTTTTAGTTTGTAAAAGCTTGATTGTTAGCTAGATAGTTTGGTGTTTAAGGTCTTAGTATGATATTTTATTGTAATGCCCAATTCTCAATTCTCTCCTACATAGCCAATAATAAGCATTTTGCATGAATATACATCTAATCAATGTGCATTATTGAATTATGGCATACAAATAGCATGATTGCACGAACATGAATAATTGTTATTATATGCTTCAGTTATGATTTAACATGCATTAATACATGAAATATGAGATCAAACTTTCATTTCTTGATTTAACATATTCCTTAAGTGCCCTTTTTGTAGTGAAAAGCTCCGTATCTCGGTTAAGGAAGATTGATGTATTGAATGGCCATGAAATGAATTATTTGTATTGCTCCATACTAGTTATATGCTAAAGTGATTAATTACCTAAATATTTACTTGAAATATATTACATTTGGCTAAGAACTAAAAGTATGCACAATGGTGCAATTTGATTGGTTGGTTGACTAGGTTGCATAAAACCATTCTAAACCGCATTACACTTGATTATAACACCAAAGCATCAATTTTTGTCATCTCCTTAGCCCATGAACGTGGCTTTTGGCATGAGAAGACACCAAGCAAGATGCAACTAATCATCACCCTCCACTTACCTCTCTTTGAAAGGTCAAAGTAATCATTTTCATCCATATTTCTTGTGGAAGCACCTCAAAAACGACCAGCCCTTATTCTCCTAAGTTTCTCCCAAATTTCTACACTCTCTTTCACAAAAATTGAATTCAATCCATAGAAATCCATAGAACACAAGCTAGAACAAGTTTCCATCATTTTAAGCTTGAAAACCGTTGATTTTGAAGCTTAAATCTAACTTAATCAAGGTATATTCTTTTTCAATGTTTATTATGATGAATTTGTAGTATCTTGGATAGTTACATGTTTTAGTATGCTTTTGTATGATTGAAAATTTAAGTAAGTTACACTTGAAGCCAAAACCAAGCTAGTTAAGCTAATTTTTAGCAAAATTAATAGTCTTTTAAAATTGTTTAATTTACTTGTTTCTATTGATTTTGTAATGCTTATATTGTGTTTGGAAGTTTCTTTAAATGATTGAAAACAATAGCAATTAGTTTGCTTAATTGAAGGTTAGAATCAATTTAAGTTAGAATCAAGTTTATGTTATTTTAATTCGGATTGTGTTCATGTTTTAGGGGCTGACCTAATAATTATGTTTGAATTATTAGTTATTTAATGGCTTCCCTAATGTTTAATGTCTTGAATTAGTAGTAAAATATAGAGTATGCATTGTTTTTAAGGTTATGTAATTGATATGTAATTCTTTACAAAAGATTGAAAAGTGTATATAAACTTTAACTAGAATAGACTAAATGATTTATAAAAATGATATTAAATGGTACATGATTTGATTATGTTAGGCCTTTAACACATCCTATCTTCCAAAGAGATTGGCCTTTTCACTTAGCACAAAGTGGACTTGAGGTAAGTTGAAGCTTTCATTTGCTGTATCACAAGAATCATATAATATTGTTCATGTTTTAATGTGATTGTTATTATTTGTCAAATGATGTAATGTTTGATACATTTATGGTTCATGAAGCATGACACTATTAAGAATATAATGAGGTTTTCAAAAAAGAAGTATGATACTTGATTGATGGTCGGGTAGATAAGGGATGCGGGAGGGACCGGAGGACCCAACAAATGGTGGCAAATACTTGAGGTTGAAAAACCGATATAGGAAAGCCACAATGAATGAGATAGAATACGGCTAATACCTGAGGTTGAAAGACCAAGTATGGAAACCCCGTATTAGTTCTCTTATTAGCCAATCATTATGAACAGGTTCCGAAAACCACGGTTTATCGCTATTTAATTAGGTACCACACTTCAAGGGCCCTAAAAAATGATTTATGAAAGAAAGTTATTAAATTGATTATTGCATTTAATCATTTATGTGATTTGTATGTACGCTATTTGTTATTGCATCAGTTTCACCTTACTGAGCCTTTAGCTTATTAGATTCATGTGATGCAGGTGGAAATGTACAAGTTTAGAGGTTGACTGAGTCTTTAGAGCGGCCGGACAGAGATTTGTTCATATGCCATGCTTCGACCTATTTTGTAGTTTACTTTGAAAACTCTATTTTGTTTTTAAATAAGCCGCTCTGTTATGGTTTTGTAAACAGATGTACTCAGTTTTGATATATGTATATAGTATGTTTAAAATGATTCAAGCTCTCTCTTATAGCTAAAAATGGGAACTTTTATTAAAACCATAACTTTAGTATTGATGAAAAAATAAACATTTCTTGACTTAACTGTATCAGCTTGTTTAGGCTCTACAGTTAGGTTAAGGGGTGTTACATTTATGCTCTCAACTTGCCAATTTGGGAATGGTGCTTGATGTTGGGTAATATTACCGGTTATTTTACATCTAAGATTGGAGGGGAACAATAAACAAATCTAGACTAAGTCACCAACCAAGTGAAAGATAAGTAAAGATCCATTTGCAACTACAATGCGTGAACATATTACATCTTGAAACATTTATACCTAATGTGTTTATGATATTTAAATTGATTAGATGACAAGTATATTATGTACTTTAAGAGTCTTATGATTCTTGAAACATGTTGAGAGCAAGATTACTTGCATTCATATTGAATATACCATTCATGAGCATTTACATGTGCATGCACGGCATATGGGTATAGTTGAGGTTCTTACATGCACGATACGATTTGAGAAATGATTTTTCGAAAGAAAATATTTTGGTTGGTCACTATTAGTTTACTGAGGCAAGCAAGGCGTGCTTATGTGATATTTTAGGGTGCCGTGAGTGCTACTTCTCGGAGGATCACAATACTAAAATATAATTTTGTTACCAATACATGATGTAAGATCTTCTAGGAGGTGGACAAAGAGCTTAATTCTACATCAAAACTAATAGACACTAATAAACCATAAAGTCTAACTGCTTCCTATACATTTGTCTTTCCATAGATTTCCATGGAATACCTAAGGTAAATTGAGAAAGAATGAGCATATTCAGATAACCTATGAACAATAACCCAATTCTATTATCATGTACAAAATTTCTGAATGCCTTCCCATTTCCACCTGAAAATAAAAGCAGAACTAAGTCATTCCAACATATGAACTTTTACATATATTCCTTGTTTTTGTGGGAAACCAAATATTAACAATATATTCCATAATAGCTCGTCCAGTATCCGATATCTGTATATTTTCTTGAGATCATAAACATCATTCATACCACTAAATAAAACAAATAAAAAGGTACGTGATCATCACCTAAAACTTAGTCTTGTAATTTCGTATCCCTTATTTTCGCACCTATCTCTTATTAAGTGATTATAATCACTTATCACAAAAATCTATTTAAGTGACTTTTCTACCTTTCATCGACCTTATTTTGAGCATTTGAAATTGGATTATACAATATATTCACTTACTATTAATATCCATCCTTTCTTCAAGTTCAACTCCTTTTTAAGTATATAGACATTCAAGTACTTCGGTTTATAATGTCACATATAGTATTACATAAATAATCTAATTAACTCGAAGAGTGTTGAGTAACTTTTCTATATTGCATCAAACATATACCAAAACATAATGAGATACACCACTATACACAATAAATAACTTATATCTAAAGTTGAAGTTACCACCAAAGCTCAAATCAATCCTCTTTAAGCAATTAGAGATTTCTTCCCACTTAGCAAACCCTTCAAATTTCATATACCTGCATGTATGATGAAATAAAGCAATAACAACTACGGAGGAATAATAATATCACTAACTCAAAAAACTTTTCTTATTTCTATCATATTTATTGGTCTTTCCTATTTCAGTACAACCTCAAAATTTAGAATAGTTACAAGGATATCTTCTTAAGAAAATTACCGGTCCCTAAAATGAATATTTTATTACATAACCAAAAGATCGCATTTACTAAATTGAACAAATAATTTTCTACTTCCTTAGAGTTTCCAAGATTATAGTGAAAGATTAATCATATTTCTCCTTGTTGTATACTAAGATATCATCAATGAATATCACCCCAAACATACCCATATAGAATCATCAAACATATTATTCATCATGTATATCAAAATAATTAAGGCATTAGTCAGTCCAATGGCACAACAAGAAATTCAAAATTAATTCAAACTTAAAATTAATCCTTAAGATCACAATAACTCCTTTTAATTTATCAAATAAACCTTAATATGAAAATCTGTACTTATTACAAGTTATTACTCTATTCAGTTGCAATAAAAAATACATAACCTCAAGATTCATCTTTCTTCTAGGTGAATATGAAGTGGAGCTTGTTTAGGAGAAGCACTAGACCTTAATGCTTTGCCCAATATTATAACAATATCACTTATGGTTCGGCGAATTCCAATAGGTGTATATGATAAACTAAAAGAGAGATTGAATTTGTTCTTACAACTATATCCAAGATAAAATCAATTGGTCAGTCAATAGCATGCCCAAAAACTTCTTTTCAATGTGTATCAAGAGATCTAAGATCACACAAATGGATTTTTAGTAAACTTTGGTCATTTCTAAAAATTCTAACACAACCCAAAGATTGATAATAACTCTTTCTTATAACTCTCTTTCACGGTAACTATAGAAAATTATAATTTGACAATCTTTCTTATTTTCTGCAAATAGTAAACATTTTCCTACTATGGCCTCCATAAAATTTTTAATTTTCATCACCTAAAATTTAAAAGTCTTAATAATCCTGAAATAATCCACCATGCATAATTCTCAATAAATCAATCAACACAAAAGGTTATATCAAAATCCTAGCCAATATAACAAAATTAACCTAGAGCTCTTAAAATCTAATTAGTTGATCTTGAACCTCCAAAAGGAATTAAAACATTGTAATTAACCTCGTATATATATCAAGTACCCTATCCAGTCTTATTACATACGTAGTGGATAATAGAGAATATGTAGCTCTAAAGATAGAATACCAACCATAATAAGAAAAATTCGATTAAATAATCAAAAGTGCACTGAAACTTCTAGATATGGCAGTCTTTGTATTTGTGGCATAACTCTCTCCAAAATTGTGATATTGATATGATTTAAGTGGCTAACAAAATCTAACAAACATGGCTACAATTGTTATGAAGTTACCAAAAGCCAATGCATTCTAGAAAAAGGTCAAAAACCAATTAAAAAAGGATGAATAGTGTCAGAATACTGAACTAAAGGAACAAAAATAACAGCAACATCACCTGGGCGCCAAAAAAATGGAGAGCACAGAGCCTAGTCACCAAAACATGGTGCTTAGGTGCCGAAAATAGAGCAAAGGGCTCCTAGGCGCCATTCGTGTGACAAAATTGATGTTTTTGCTTGGAGTGGTGACAAGTGGTGACCCTTTACACCTTTTGGTACATGTTTGTGATATGTATACACTAAATACATATAATATATCACACAACACACCTTACACACTTTACACCAAACACAACACACCTTACACACTTTACAATAAATCACAACACCATCTCACACTTTTAACGCACATTATCCTCTCAACACACATACCAAATTTTTAGATTCACTCTCTAGATTCATTCACATTTTGGAAGCAATCTTGGGTTCTTGGGGCATCAAGGAAGACAAAGTGGAAGAGGAGACATCCATAATCCACTATCAACCTCAACTATCTTCTTTAATCAATAAGTTTCTTTGGCTCCCAATATTGTTAATTTAAATTTTCTTGTCAAATTTTATCATGTTAGGCCAGCCTTCCTTCTTGGTTGAGGGTGATTTCAAAGCCCTAGATATGGGTTCTTTTATTTAAATATTTGATATTATTGATCAATTTTTGAATTGAAGTTGTGTATGTCTTCCTATGTTTAATGTCTTAATGGGTATTTTCTTTCTTTGTTTGGGTGCGCAACCAAATTGGATTTGAGCAATCCCTATAACTAGATTAGAGATTTTAGATTCGTAATTATCTTAAATTTCTAATCATGTGTAGTAAATTGTGATTAATGATTATGAGATATTTTTGTTAATTGCAATGAAAAATATAACCTAAGTTGAATGACCTGAGCTTTTGTGGTTGTTGCTTAGATCAATCTATCTTTCTTATTTTAATGCATCCATTGAATTAAATCTAAAGAGCATGTTCTAGGTTCTTTAGTAGGTAGAGAATTAGGTAGAGAGCTTGTTCTACCTAACGAACAACTAAGAAAAGATCGGGGTAGTGGAGCTTGTTATTACCTACGATTGATAGTTTCAATGACAAATTTTTAATAATATTGATATGAAATTACAACTCATTATCTAGTGGCGACGAAGGAGACCTCAACCTACTTTAATCACTTATTACTTGTCATTTTGATTTTGATTGCTTTACATTTTAAGTAGTTTAAATTTTTGTGACTTAGTTACTCAATTCAATCCCCCAACCATTTGTTGTTTATTTATAGAGTTTACTTATTGAGTCTTAGCTTTAGGTTAGCAATTTTGAAGTTAAATTTCTTAGTTAGTGAGTCGATAGTAAATCAGTTAGCCATGATCCTTGTGGGATAGATTCTTACTCGCTCTATACTCATTAAAAAATTATTGAAGAATAAGGTTTAAATTTGATAGGCCTGCGACAACCGACCAGGGCTCAACAACATACACTTCAAGTACAACAAAAATCACATTTCTCTAGAGTGCACTCCTTCAATGCAATGACGAGTATTTTCTCCTATAACACACTATAATACTAAAGCGAAAGCCTTCTTTCAATGCACATTCCTATGAAGCAAAAGCTAACACATCCCCTTGGGATAATTATCTTGCGAATGGAAAAGAAAACATTAACCGCCATGTTCTCTCTTATAGATCTTGACATCTCCCGAGCTGCCAAAAAGATCAAGTAGAGACAAAAAGGCCTTGAGAGAGAGAGAAAATTAGAAGTTAAGCTCCTTAAACCAAATCTAGTCCTTCAAGGAAAAAGAGTCCCCAATCGCAAGAGTATGCAAAGTGGAGATGACAGCTGCATTAAAGACAAGTGATAAATAGTATAACCCCTAGAGGAAATAAAGAAGGGATTAAATAGAAAATGATTCCTTATTGATGGACTAGAATAATGATGTCAACCAACTCTAGCCATCGATGTCAGCCAACTCTAGCCATGCCACAAAGAATCAATGCTCCATTCATCGGTCGAAGGCATCAACTAACTCCACTTTCCAACCAACTACATGCTCTAATCAAGGTAATCACATGAAGATGAAGTTCTCCATTCCTGATGCGATAAAAGTAATCTTGGGCGTACGCTTGCCACTCCGTGCCACATCAGTTTGGCCTAGTAAAGAATTGACAATATAGATAATAATGAGACTACAAAGAAGATGAGAAAACTAAGAGCAACAGAGAATTCTAGCAAGCTCTATTGATTCAGAGGAGGTTGGTTTTTATGATGAGAGAGCAAGAATTTATATCCTATAAAGTCAGAGAGGTAAACTTATTTATGCAATTTATTTTCTGATTAATTTCCCTTTAAGGTAATAAATTCATATTTTCTATTTACAAGTAACTAACTGCACGAAAAAGGCAATGATTATTACATTACATAACAAATTAGTAATTTTTAAAATAAGAAAAGAGTAAGAGCCCCCTAAAGCCACAGGCTTCAGCTAAAGTTCAATAATCAACATGTAAAGCGGCATAGCCCGAAAGTTGATGTAACTCCCTTAAGGTCAAGAAAGCTATAGTTAGCCCCACATATCAGAAAATCCTTCCTCAAGGTTATCGATTAAAGTTAAGTCCTGAAAGTGCGAATGACTCCCTTGAGGCCAAGAAAAGCTATAGTGGGCCCCACATATCATAAACTCCTTCCTCGAGGTTATCGACTAAAATCAAGCCTCTTTCATAGAATTTATTTTCCTTCTTAAAATAAATGAAGACCATTTCAACTGGAAAATGGTGAATTTAATAATGGAAATGAGAAAATCAAAACTCCCCAATAGATAAGGTTAAAGAGGTGAGGTGTAGCTAAAACTTTCTCGCCCTAATGTTTAGTGTGATAGGAAAAAAGCTTCTTAAACTAGCATTTAATGTCGATGCGAAGCAAAACTTCCATGCTTAGTGAAGTCAAGGTTGAACTGTGAACCAATCCAATCACCTCAGGTGAAGCAATGTCAAGTCGGTCAAATTCTATGGGCAAAACAAAGTCACGCCCAAACAAACTTGGCATGTAAAGCAATATCTTGCCCATGACAAACATCAATCGTCATTTGTGTGGTGATCATCAGTTTTTGAAAAAATAATTTTCAAGGTGTCAAGAGAGGAATTTGTTTCCAAAAAAAATGGAGAGCAAATAGATAGACATGCAACCAGTAGCCTCGCAAAACAAGGGCCAGCAGCGGCACCCACGCCCAACTTCATCCAATCTGGGCAAGGCCAATGCCTTTCCCATCCAACCATTATCTGGGCTTGCCACCTTGCCTAGTTTTTGTTTTTCTTAGCTCATACAGTTTGTGTTGTGGCCTCACACGGCTAGCCTCACCCAATTTTCATCTAGCTGATGAACATTTAGAAGTGTAAAATTAATTAAGATTTATATAATTATTTTTATTTTGAAATTGTCATTAAAACTCTCAACTTTTGTGTTTTAAGAATAAAATGGGAAATCAACACAAAAAAATGAGTTTAAAAAGTTTTATCTTTTTTATATGCAGGTCTTAGAGAAACTAGCATAACTTTTGATTCCGAAATGGTTTTGGATTAATTCTTGAGGCTATGAATTGATAAGTCATTCATCTACAATTTCATTTTAGATCTCATACTAAACGTGTAAGGATCAAAGAATTGGATTACAAATAGCTATACAAAATGGATCACCAAAATTTCGGATCAGAGTTCAATTGAATCATAACCTATTTTACCAATTGGGTCATATCTCTTAAACCAAAATTACTTTTGGGCTAAAATTTGGATATATTATACCCAAGAGAGAGATAAACACATTTTTGAAAGATAAAATAATGAGAAAATATGTCAAAATTGTCAATAAACATACTGAAATGCGCTGCTAATGTTGAATGATTACTCTTGAACATGATCCGGTAATTTGATCATATTTCCCTCATCCTGTAGCCAAATTTGAAAAATGACATATGAAAATATATCAACAAAGAAAGACCTGCAATTTTATTCTTTACCCATTATCAAAATCAGGTTGTATCCGGCCTGAAAATTCAATTCAATTGGGTAGGTGAAAATTTTGAGGATTTGGTATAACAACTTACCAACTCTTGACAACTAGCATACCACTTGATTATTTAACTCCTCCATTATATTTTTGGTCTCTAGCATACTCCAAGCACTATAAGTATGCCATATGTTAAGCTTGTAAGAGTTGGGGGTAGAGGGGAAGAGAAAGTTTTATTGTTATCTTTTTTTAGGCTAAGTTTTCTAGTAGTAATAGAAATGTATTACCTAGTTTCTCTTCTATTTTTAGTATTTTCTACTTTCATTATGTCTTTTTGAATTTTATTTAGCTGGGGAAAAAAGGTGAACATCTTGATGGAGGAAAATGAATGGTTATAAAGGTAGAAAATATTTAAGTGTATTGTATTATTATTTTAATTTTTTATCTAAACCCTACTTGTTTTGTGGTGATTCTTGATTTATGTATCACTAATGGCACAAATAATACTTTGGTTCATTTAGCTAGATGTTTGGTTTTACTTCACCAACCACTAATGCAAAACCTTGATTTGTTGTTGACAAAGGTGTGCATAAATACTTGATCCCATAAATAAGTATTGGCGTTAAGAGAGAATTTGCAAATAATAAGACAATATCATGATTACCTTATTGCATGAGCTATTTAATAACATCTTCTCATTGGAACCTTCCTTATGTATGGATTCCAATAGTGGCAATTAAAAGAGGTGAAAAGAATAAATAATCATTTCTCTATCCAAAACTCAAGAAAATTCATGGGAGCATAGTAAAATTTATTGGTGTTAGTAACAATGTTGTAGGAATGTTACAAATAACTAAGACTTGTTATCTACTTTGTTCTCCATGAGGGATTTGGAAGGCATCCTAGAGCTTGGGGATTTAGATCAGTATGGATCTAAAAAGATGCTTAGACAACTCCAAATCCACGTGCATAGATGCTAAAAGAGTTTAGCATGGAGTTATAGTTATTCTTTTTCAAAGTCTATGTCCCCGAAGACTTTTGAAGGAAAAATACAAAGATGACTCACATACTTTAAATATGCAAATCTATGTACTAGATGTGATATCAAGTATGCTATGAATATCATGAGAAGAATTCAGTCTATTTCATGATTATATCATTAAAAGTCATAGATAAGGTCTTTAAGTGCTTGTGAAGCATTAAAGATGTCTTCTCGGAACACAATTAGGAGATCTAAAGCTAGGATGTTGCATCTAGCTTTTAGTCCAAAATAGATAACTTGATCCATGTCTAGAATCATATTTATCCTAAATGTTAGCGGTTAGCTAGAAGGAGTTCTAATCTTGAGACGACCATGGATTCCACCATCAAGGATAAATATATCACCGTATGAGATGCTACAAAGGAACATGTATGGATGAGGAACCTCTTCCAAAGGGTTGGAAGTAGTTCTGGCTATTGTTAATCCAGTAAAAGTCTACTACGATAACAATAAGGTTGTTGTGCAAGCAAAAAAGTTAAGATCTCATCATAAATCCAAGTACAATATGAGGTAATACAATATAATTAGAGTAATCATTCGTGTAAGCGACTCAATAGTGGAGAAAATAGCCTTGGCATAAAATCTAGCAGATCCAATGACCAGACCACTAGCGCAAATAGTATTCGAATGATATCTTTAGAAGATGGGCTAAAGATATAGGGTAATTGGCTCTAGGATAAGTGGGAGATTTTTGGAGTAGTGTCCGGCATGCCAAGTAATGACTACTCTTATAATCTTGAAATAGACAGTCTTATTCGATATATATTAACTTATAGGCGCCTCTTTATCTTGATTGCACTTAGATAATTCGATAGAGTCCCTAAACCATATTTAGCTACGGGGCATGGTTGCACATATAATGACAATCATAGAACATGTCTCTAAGGCTTTGATCTTAAATGAGTTTGGGTAGAGTGCTTTTTGAGATAAGAAAATCAAATAGCCCAGTAAGACATCATGTATACGATACATGCTCATAAGTTGAGGTTGTCGCATTAGAAATGCAAGTACATGTATGTAGGTGTTTGTTAGAGAATAAATACACTGAATTGGCCATTAGAAAATTTTTAGTTGGAGGTTTTACCTGCCGAAATAAGAATTTTCATGTTGTGATAGTAAATGGCTAGTCCTCAGACTTGGAGCACCATGGTAGCCTTGTGTATACCCTGCAATATTTTGATCTATCTTCTGATTGTTTGATAATCGCAAAAGGGATATGTTGGATGTTGCACAGGTTCGCATAGAGGTTTATGAGTGGCCAATATAGAATTCATGAGTTGTTAATGATAAGTAAATCTCCTAAATTTCATAGTTCATAACTCGAAGACCTTGACCAAGGCAGGATGAATATTGATTCATCAAGAGTCATTAGAATTTGAAACAGAATCATAATTATTGAATCAATTAGAATTTTAACTTATAATCCATACACTAGATTCAATTGTGAGATTAGATGATTGAAGGACTATACATGTATGACACTCACAACACAAATAGATTTACTTGCAATTTCACTTAAGACTAGTTTACCATAATTACTTGCTATATATTTTCATGAATAGTGAGGTTCTTTGAATTGAAGAGTTAATTCTAAGCGAAATAATTAAATAGATTAATTAATCAGAATAATTATTATTCATAAGTTGCAAGTATTGTGTAACACCCACATTACTACAGAACTATATATATAGTATAATTTAACATGATAGAGCCTGTGTGCATGCATTATTATTATTTTTTTTGCAACATATTAATAAATAATAAACATTTTCTCACTCACAGACTAATATATATACCTGCAGAGGACCCATAACAATCATAATATTCATATACCCGTGTACAGAAAAGTTATAAAAATAACACATTGTACAAATCCCAAAACCTAATACAATAGACTACAAAATCAAATAAGTTAACAATCAACCCAACAAATCGTCATCCATGTACACTGATCCTCAGAACCTGTAGGAACCCCAACAGATTGCCCAGTAAGTCCATGGTATCAAGTATCACAGACTCACCTATAATGCATAAACTGTATGAGCTAACGCTCAGCAAGTAATGATTATGCATGTCAAAGAATAATTCACAATATCAATTCATGCATCTCAACATGCTATGCCCACAATGCAATTTTATGCATCAAAATATTTCTCTCAAAATCATTTCTTTCTTGGGCCCCTGACCAACGCTACTATCTCATGCACCGAAAAAGAGCTCTGCACATCGCTATAATTCAATGACCAATAATCATAAAAGCATGCAAATCCATGCACACTCATACGCATGCAAATCCAAACATGCGAACCTACAAATCTAAGCATAAAACCATGCAAATCCATGCATGCTTCGATGCACTAGTAGTGGTCAGTAAAACATTTTTCTTTTTGAGAATCATGCCATGCAATGCACGATTTATCATAATGCTTGTATATGATGTATGCACGTTCCAATGCCCATGTATGTATGCTCAATGGACATGAATGACAGTAATGCATGCCCTCTGCTACGCATATATGATCAATGGTATTACATATAAATCACACATTTACTATGTCTATGCATTGTAGTTGTACATGAATCTTTACGTACCTTTGATCGGTTCTGTGTTACTTCTAGGTTTCTTAAGTATTACTCCCCAACCCTAGATGTGAAACAATCTGTAAAAATACAAGATATCAATCACCATCCTCAATTAACAAGTTCATTATACCTAATGTAGTATAAAGATCTTGAATCTCAATTTAACTAAACAACCTTACCACTTAAAAACTATAACCGAATACAACCTTCTACGTACCTTTGTTCCATATCTTAAATGTATACTAACCTGACTTAATTGATGTATTATAACTCTTATAATATTTCTCTAAATTTTAGGGATCAAATGCACCACATCTATGCTGGAACATGTTAATGAACCAAATGGGACAGATTCACCACTTCACATTTTCTTGCTGCCACATTAATTTGAATGATGATTTTGACACCCTTAGACATATTCATTCACTCCACAATTTTTATCACACTTATATAACATCAAAAAAAATGTAACCATGTCATTGAATGGCTAAAACTCATGGATATAGCTTCCCAAGTTCAGCTCCTTTCACAGCATACTGAAACAGATTTTTCCCACCGTGACAGTTTTACGCACTTCATGGCATTAATGGTTTTGGCACCATTAAATATATTCAATCACTCCCAAATTTTCACCACACTTATATAACATATAAAAAGAGACAACCAGGTTATATCCTTGCCAAAACTAATGGATTTAATACTGTAAAACAAGTCCACTTCACATAGGACAGAATCTGAAATTCGATGGTGATAGTTTTGAGCATCTCTTCAATATCATACCCTATTTCAATTACTAACCGATGAAAATTTATTCCAATACTCTTAACCCATATATAAACATGTATATGATGATAATTACAAGTTTCATTCAACATACCATACACTTTTAAAGCCTAAAATACAAGAAAACAGTAAGGTGATAGTTTCTGCCATAAGTATTTCCTACTAAGTGTTTGTCATCAAAAACCCTTTCTTTGTGTACCAAAGTCTAACTAAAAACTTCATAAAACTTTATAAGAGATATTTAAAGCTTATTAAATAATAAAACCATTCAGAATAATCTAAAAACCAAAGGCAAAACCATAGATAAGTGTTACCTATGCAGATTTTGAGGTTAAACTTTATGGTAATCACTTCTCCTTTGCTTTTCTTATTTTTATTTCAACTTGGAATCAATTTGGAGCACTTTGATACCTTAAGGTGTGTGTTTGGAAGATGAAAATGGCTGAAATCAAGGTCTGGTCGTGGCTTAAGGGTGAAGGGTTTGAGGTGTTAGCTTGAGATGTTAGCTTAAGCTTAATAAGAAATCATGAGGTGGCAAAGCTTGAGGTGGCATGTAATGGTATAATCTGATTTTCTCTCTTATCTTGCAGCCCTAATCTTGTGTGTCTCACATATTCTTATTTGGTTTAAACCTATCTTAGTCCCCATTCATTCCCATAGGTAATTCCTATGTCCGTTTATTCGATCTCCAAACCGATTGACATCCGATTCTTAAATGATTGTCTAGTTTGTATTTCTAAAATCATATGAACATATGGACCTTGTCTTATGACACTTAAATCACATTATATCATATCCAATATCCCAAGTATGTTAATATATGGATGTATACTTTTAAAACACGTCGATCTAATTAAATCGAATCATATAAACTTACTAGTAACACCTTTAACACTTCCAAAATTATAACATATAACCTATGAATATCCAATATATCGACCAATCTATTCTTTTTCTTATTTAAATATAGAATTTCTTAATTAGGTTATAAGATCTCAACCACTTATATCATGTGATAACATTAGAGGTCTAACGATTAAGAATGCTATATAAGATGCCATGTAAATGTTAATGCAAATTAGCATATAAGTAGCATGTAATGCATGAATCACATTGGTCAAGTGAGTTGTGAGAGGTTCGGGTATCACATCCTCCCCTCCTTATAAAAATTTCGTCCCCGAAATTTCACTTACCGAAAAAGTTCAATATTCTTAGTTCTCATTTCAATAAAATGATGACCTAAATTTTCTATCATACAATGCCTCATAGAGAACTATCCCAAGTAGCCTTATCACTATTGTGATAAGAAATTCCTCCCAAGAAATAATTTTCTCAATTATCATCAATAATCTAATGCACAATCTCTAAGCATATCTTGCAAAGCCTAATTTGTTTGTCCTGGTTGCCCATTGATGCATGGATGATCACAATACTAAAATATAATTTTGTTACCAATACCTGAAGTAAGATCTTCTAGGAAGTAGACAAAGACCTTAAATCTACATCAGAACTAATAAATCATAAAGTCTAACTGCTTCCTATACATTTGTCTTTCCATAGATTTCCATGGAATACTTAAGGTAAATTGAGAAAGAATAAGCATATTCAGATAACCCATGAACAATAACCCAATTCCATTATCATGTACAAAATTTCTGAATGCCTTCCCATTTCCACCTGAAAATAAAAGCAGGACTAAGTCATTCCAACATTTGAACTTTTACATATATCCCTTTTTTGTGGCAAACCAAATATTAACGATATATTCCATAATAGCTCATCTGGTATCCGATATCTGTACATTTTTTTGAGATCACAAACATCATTCATACCACTAAATAAAAAAAAATAGAAAAGTACATGATCATTACCTAAAACTTAGTCTTGTAATTTCGTATCCCTCATTTTCGCACCTCTCTCTTATTAAGTGATTATAATCACTTATCACAAAAATCTATTTAAGTGACTTTTCTACCTTTCATCTTAATCCTAACCTTTCATCGACCTTATTTTGAGCATTTGGAATTGAATCAAACAAAATTAGTCTTACCAAAATATTAATAAATAGATAATTCACCACTTACTCTAATTCATCCTCTATACAACCTTCAACTCCCATAATAGTTTATGATGTAAAATTTCTTTGAATATTAGTCTATTGAGATATTTCATTCCAATGACATCTGTTGTTATATGGATCATACAATATATTCAGTTACTAATAATGTAATGCCCAATTCTCAATTCTCTCCTATGTAGCCAATAATAAGCATTTTGCATGAATTTGCATCTAATCAATGTGCATTATTGAATTATGGCTTACAAATAGCATGATTGCACGAACATGAATAATTGTTATTATATGCTTCAGTTATGATTTAACATGCATTAGTACATGAAATATGAGATCAAACTTTCATTTCTTAATTTAACATATTCCTTAAGTGCCCTTTTTGCAGTGAAAAGCTCGGTATCTCGGTTAAGGAAGATTGATGTGTTGAATGGCTATGAAATGAATTATTTGTATTGGTCCATACTAGTTATATGCTAAAGTGATTAATTGTCTAAATATTTACTTGAAATATGTTACATTGGCTAAGAACTAAAAGTATGCACAATGGTGCAATTTGATTGGTTGGTTGACTAGGTTGCATAAAACCATTCTAAACTGCATTGCACTTGATTATAACACCAAAGCATCAATTTTTGTCATCTCCTTAGCCCATGAACGTGGCTTTTGGCATGAGAAGACACCAAGCATGATGCAACCAATCATCACCCTCCACTTACCTCTCTTTGAAAGGTCAAAGAAATCATTTTCATCCATATTTCTTGTGGAAGCACCTCAAAAACGACCAGCCCTTATTCTCCTAAGTTTCTCCCAAATTTCTACACTCTCATACTCACAAAAGTTGAATTCAATCCATAGGAATCCATAGAACACAAGCTAGAACAAGTTTCCATCCTTTTAAGCTTGAAAACCGTTGATTTTGAAGCTTAAATCCAACTTAATCAAGGTATATTCTTTTTCAATGTTTCTTATGATGAATTTGTAGTATCTTGGATGGTTACATGTTTTAGTATGCTTTTGTAGGATTGAAAACTTAAGTAAGTTACACTTGAAGCCAAAACCAAGCTAGTTAAGCTAATTTTTAGCAAAATTGATAGTCTTGTGAAATTGTTTAATTTACTTGTTTCTATTGATTTTGTAATGCTTATATGGTGTTTGGAAGTTTCTTTGAATGATTGAAAACAATAGCAATTAGTTTGCTTAATTGAAGGTTAGAATCAATTTAAGTTAGAATCAAGTTTACGTCATTTTAATTCGGATTGTGTTCATGTTTTAGGGGCTGCCCTAATAATCATATTTGAATTATTAGTTATTTAATGGCTGCCCTAATGTTTAATATTTTGAATTAGTAGTAAAATATGGAGTATGCATTGTTTTTAAGGTTATGTAATTGATATGTAATTCTTTACAAAAGATTGAAAAGTGTATATAAACTTTAACTAGAATAGACTAAATGATTTATAAAAAGGATATTAAATGGTACATGATTTGATTATGTTAGGCCTTTAACACATCCTATCTTCCAAAGAGATTGGCCTTTTCACCTAGCACAAAGTGGACTTGAGGTAAGTTGAAGCTTTCATTTGGTGTATCACAAGAATCATATAATGTTTGTTCATGTTTTAATGTGATTGTTGTTGTTTGTCAAATGATGTAATGTTTGATGCATTTATGGTTTATGAAGCATGACACTATTAAGAATATAATGAGGTTTTTGAAAAGGAAGTATGGTACTTGATTGATGGTCGGGTAGACGAGGGACGCGGGAGGGACCGGCGGACCCAACAAATGGTGGCAAATACTTGAGGTTGAAAAACCGGTATAGGAAAGCCACAATGAATGAGATAGAATACGGCTAATACCTGAGGTTGAAAGACCAAGTATGGAAACCCCGTATTAGTTCTCTTATTGGCCAATCATTATGAACAGGTTCCGAAAACTATGGTCTATCACTATTAGTTAGGTACCACACTTCAAGGGCCCTAAAGAATGATTTATGAATGAAAATTATTAAATAGAATATTGCATTTAATGATTTATGAGATGTGCATATATGTTATTTGTTATTGCATCAGTTTCACCTTACTGAGCCTTTAGCTCATTAGATTCATGTGATGCAGGTGGAAATGTACAGGTTTAGAGGTTGACTAAGTCTCTAGAGCGGCCAACAGAGATTTGTTCATATGCCATGCTTCGACATGTTTTGTAGTTTATTTTGAAAACTCTGTTTTGTTTTTAAATAAGCCGCTCTGTTATGGTTTTGTAAACAGATGTACTCAGTTTTGATATATGTATATGGTGTGTTTAAAATGATTCAAGTTCTTTTTCTTATAGCTAAGAATGAGAACTTTTATTAAAAACCATAACTCTAGTAAAGATGAAAAATTAACATTTCTTGACTTAACTGTATCAGTTTGTTTAGGCTCTGCAGTTAGGTTAAGGGGTGTTACAAATAATATATATCCTTTCTTCAAGTTAAACTCCTTTTAAGTATATAGATATTTCAAGTACTTCGGTTTTGTAATGTAACATGTAGTATTACATAAATAATCTAATTAACTCAAAGAGTATCGAGTAATTTTTCTATATTATATCAAACATATACCAAAACACAATGAGATAAACCACTATACACAATAAATAACTTATATCTAAAGTTGGAGTCACTACTGAAGCTCAATTCAATTCTCTTTAAGTAATTATAAATTTCTTCTCACTTAGCGAACCATTCAAATTTCATATACCTGTATGTATGATAAAATAAAGCAGTAACAACTAAGGAGAAATTTTTGACTGAATACCCAATAATATCACTAACCCAGAAAATATTTCTTATTTCTATCACATTTATTGGTCTTCTCTATTTCAGTACAATCTCAAAGTTTTGAATAGTTACAAGGACACTTTTTTAAGAAAATTACTAGTACCAAAATAAATATTGTATTACATAACCGAAAGCTCACATTTACTAAATCGAACAAATAATTTCTACTTTCTTAAAGTTTGCAAGATCATATTGAAAGGTCAATCATATTTCTCCTCATTATACAATAAAATATCATCAATGAATATCACCCAAAACATACCCATATAGAATCGTCAAACACATTATTCATCATGTATATCAAAATAATTAGGGCATTAGTCAACCCAGTGGCACAACAAGAAATTCATCATTAATTCAAACTTAAAATCATTCCTCAAGATCACAATAGCTCATCTTAATTTATCAAATAAACCTTAATATGAAAATCTGTACTTATTACAAATTATTACTCAATTCAATTGCAATAAAAAAAAATACATAACCTCAAGATTCATCTTTCTTGTAGGTGAATATGAAGTGGAGCTTGTTTAGGAGAATTACTAAACCTTAATGTCTTGCCCAACATTATAACAATATCACTTAAGGTTCATTGAATTTAAATAGGTGCATATGATAAACTAAAAGAGAGATTGAATTTGTTCTTACAACTATATCCAGGATAAAATCAATTGTTAGTCAATAACATGCCCAAAAACTTCTTTTCAACATGTATCAAGAGATCTGAGATCACACAAATAGATTTTTAGTAAACTTGGTCATTTGTAAAAATTCTAACACAACCTAAAGATCGATAATAACTCTTTCTTACAACTCTCTTACACGGTATAAAATTATAATTTGATAATCTTCTTTATTTTCTACAAATAGTAAACATTTTCCTGTTATGGCCTCCATAAAATTTCTAAATTTTCATCACCTAGAATTTAAAAGTCTTAATAATCCTGAATAATCCACCATGCATAATTCTCAATAAATCAATCAACACAAAAGGTTATATCATAATCCTAGCCAATATAACAAAATTAACCTACAACTCTTAAAATCTATTTAGTTGATCTTGAACCTCCAGAAGGAATTAAAACATTGTAATTGGCCTCATATATATATATATATCAAGTACCCTATCCAGTCTTATTACATACGTGGTAGATAATAGAGAATATGTAGCTCTAAAGATAGAATACCAACTATAAAGTTTGTACCTGTTACTACTGATGAGTCTGCCTCAATATTATTTTATACAAAATCTTAAAACACATGGCCAATATTATTCATGAAATACAAAATGAATTATACAACAAATAAAACTTACTGGCATGGTTGTGCTCCACCAGTTTCAAAGGTCATGTACATGGACAGTCTACAGAACCACAAACTGGGCTCTGATACCACTCTGTAACACCCCCATTACTACAAAACTATATATATAGTATAATTTAACATGATAGAGCATGTGTGCATGCATTATTATTATTATTTTTTTTGCAATATATTAATAAATAATAAACATTTTCCCACTCACAGACTAATATATATACCTGCAGAGGACCCATAACAATTATAAAATTTATATACCCGTGTATAGAAAAGTTATAAAAGTAACACATTGTACAAATCCCAAAACCTAATACAATAGACTACAAAATCAAATAAGTTAACAATCAACCCAACAGGTCGTCATCCATGTACACTGATCCTCAGAACCTGCAGGAACTCCAACAGATTGCCCAGTAAGTCCATGGTATCAAGTATCACAGACTCACCTACAATGCATAAACTGTATGAGCTAACGCTCAGCAAGTAATGATTATGCATGTCAAAGAATAATTCACAATATCAATTCATGCATCTCAACATGCTATGCCCACAATGCAATTTTATGCATCAAAATATTTCTCTCAAAATCATTTCTTTCTTGGGCCCCTGACCAACGCTACTATCCCATGCACCGAAAAAGAGCTCTGCACATCGCCATAATCTAATGGTCAATAATCATAAAAGCATGCAAATCCATGCACACTCATACGTATGCAAATCCATACATGTGAACCTGCAAATCCATGCATAAAACCATGCAAATCCATACATGCTTCGGTGCACTAGTAGTGGTCAGTAAAATATTTTTCTTTCTGAGAATCATGCCGTGCAATGCACGATTTATCACAATGCTTGTATATGATGTATGCACGTTCCAATGCCGATGTATATATGCTCAATGGTCATGAATGACAGTAATACATGCCCTCTGCTACGCACATATGATCAATGATATTACATATAAATCACACATTTACTATGTCTATGCATTGTAGTTGCACATGAATCTTTACTTACCTTTGATCGGTTGTGTGTTACTTCTAGGTTTTTTAAGTATTACTCCCCAACCCTAGATGTGAAACAATCTATAAAAATACAAGATATCAATCACCATCCTCAATTAACAAGTTCATTATACCTAATGTAGTATAAACATCTTAAATCTCAATTTAACTTAACAACCTTACCACTTAGAAACTATAACCGAATACAACCTTCTACGTACCTTTGTTCCATATCCTAAATGTATACTAACCTCACTTAATTGATGTATTATAACTCTTACAACATTTCCCTAAATGTTAGGGATCAAATGCACCACATCTATGCTGGAACATGTTAATGAACCAAATGGGACAGATTCACCACTTCACATTTTCTTGCTGCCACATTAATTTGCATGATGATTTTGACACCCTTAGACATATTCATTCACTCCACAATTTTTATCACACTTATATAAAATCAAAAAAAATGTAACCATGTCATTGAATGGCTAAAACGCACGGATATAGCTTCCCAAGTTCAGCTCCTTTCACAGCATACTGAAACAGATTTTTCCACCGTGACAGTTTTACGCACTTCATGACATTAATGGTTTTGGCACCATTAAGTATATTAAATCACTCCCAAATTTTCACCACACTTATATAACATATAGAAAGAGACAACCAGGTTATATCCTTGCCAAAACTAATGGATTTAATACTGTAAAACAAGTCCACTTCACATAGGACAGAATCTAAAATTCGATGGTGATAGTTTTGAGCATCTCTTCAATATCATGCCCTATTTCAATTACTAACCGATGAAAATTTATTCCAATACTCTTAACCCATATATAAACATGTATATGATGATAATTACAGGTTTCATTCAACATACCATACACTTTTGAAGCCTAAAATACAAGAAAACAGTACGGTGATAGTTTCTGCCACAAGTATTTCCTACTAAGTGTTTGTCATCAAAAACCCTTTCTTTGTGTACCAAAGTCTAACTAAAAACTTCATAACACTTTATAAGAGATATTTAAAGCTTATTAAATAATAAAACCATTCAGAATAATCTGGAAACCAAAGGCAAATCCATTGATAAGTGTTACCTATGCAGATTTTGAGGTTAAACTTTATGGTAATCACTTCTCCTTTGCTTTTCTTGCTTTTATTTCAACTTGGAATCAATTTGGAGCACTTTGATACCTTAAGGTGTGTGTTTGGAAGACGAAAATGGCTGAAATCAAGGTCTGGTCGTGGCTTAAGGGTGAAGGGTTTGAGGTGTTAGCTTGAGATGTTAGCTTAAGCTTAATAAGAAAGCATGAGGTGGCAAAGCTTGAGGTGGCATGTAATGGTATAATCTGATTTTCTCTCTTATCTTGCAGTCCTAATCTTGTGTGTCTCACATATTCTTATTTGGTTGCAACCTATCTTAGTCACCATTTATTCCCATAGGTAATTCCTATATCCGTTTATTCGATCTCCAACCGATTGACATCCGATTCTTAAATGATTGTCTAGTTTGTATTTCTAAAATCATATGAACATATGGACCTTGTCTTATGACACTTAAATCACATTATATCATATCCAATATCCCAAGTATGTTAATATATGGATGTATACTTTTAAAACACGTCGATCTAATTAAATCGAATCATATAACTTACTAGTAACACCTTTAACACTTCCAAAATTATAACATATAACCTATGAATATCCAATATATCGAC
>CM033106.1:19748139-19815502 GCA_019321725.1 Paulownia fortunei
GATGAAGAAGGGCGTTGGAGTTTACGATAGAAGATCATGTGTTTTTGAAAGTAGCACCAATGAAAGGCATCATGCGGTTTGGGAAGAAAGGAAAATTGAGTCCCAGATACATTGGCCCATTCTCGATGATTGAAAGAATTGGTGATGTTTCTTACAGACTAGATCTGCCAACATCTATGTCCCAAATACACAATGTATTTCATGTGTCTATGTTGAGGAAATATATTGCTAATCCTTCTCACATTCTAAAGAATGAACTAGTGGAATTAAAGGCAGATTTGAGCTACGAAGAAAAGCCTGTACAGATTTTATTACGAGAAGTGAAGAAACTAAGAAATAAACAGATTTCATTGGTTAAAGTGTTATGGAGTAACCAATTGGTAGAAGAGGCCACTTGGGAAAGGAGGGACGAAATGAGAACTAAGTATCTTGAACTTTTTCGGTAAGTGAAATTTCGGGGACGAAATTTTTATAAGGAGGGGAGGATGTGATACCCGAGCCTCTTACTACTCACATGGCCAAATATGATTCATGCATTACGTGTTAATTTTATATGCTATTTGCATTTCTATTGACATTGCATAATTTATTTCATTTTATACGACATTCTTGAATATTAAACTTAATTATGAAGTTCTTGCACGGTATTAGTTATTGAATTTTCTAATCTGAGTAGTTGATTTTATATTGAAATAAGAAGAAAATGAGGTGGATCAATATTAGATATAGATGGGATATATAGGTTATAATTTTGGAAGTGTTAAAAGTGTTACTAGTAAGCTTATACGGTTTAATTTGATTTGATCAAGTTATTTCAAAAGTATATATTTGTAAATTGACATACTTGGGATATTAGACATGATATAATGTGATTTAAGTGTCCTATTACAAGGCTCATATATGCATATGATTTTAGAAATGCAAAGTAGATATTTCGTTAAGAATCGGATGTGAATCGGTTTGGAGATCGAATGAACGGACATAGGAAATAACTATGGGAATGAATGGTGACTAAGATAGGTTGCAACCAAATAAAAATAGGTGAGACACACAAGATTAGGGCTGCAAGATAAGGGAGAAAATCAGATTTTGCTATTTACTTGCCACCTCATGCTTTCTTATTAAGCTTAAGCTAACATCTCAAGCTAACACCTCAAACCCTTCACCCTTAAGCAACGACCAGACCCTCATTTCAGCCATTTTCATCTTCCAAACACACACCTTAAGGTCTCCAAGTGATCCAAATTGATTCCAAGTTGAAATAAAAGCAAGAAAAGCAAAGGAGAAGTGATTACCATCAAGTTAACCTCAAAATCTGCATAGGTAACACTTATCTACAGTTTTGCCTTTGGTTTTTAGATTATTATGAATGGTTTTATTGTTTATTAAGCTTTGAATATCTCTTATAAAAGTGTTAGGACATTTTTAGTTAGACTTTGGTGCACAAAGAAAGGGTTTTTGATGACAAACACTTAATAGGAAATACTTGTGGCAGAAGCTGTCATCTTACTATTTTCTTGTGTTTTAGGCTTCAAAAGTGTATGGTATGTTGAATAAAACCTATAATTATTACCATTTACATAACCATATATGAGTTAAGAGTATTGGAATGAAGTTTTATCAGTTGGAAATTGAAATAGAGAATGATATTGGAGAAACATTCAAACTGCCAAAATAGCAAAATCTGTTTTGGTGTGCTGTGAAGGAAACTGAATTAAGGGAGCTAAATCCATTATTTTTGGTAATATTATGACCTATTTATCTCCTTATATATTTTATCTAAGTATGGTGAAAATGTTGGAGTGATTGAATATACTTAATGGTGCCAAAACCATTAATGTCATGAAGTGTGCAAAACTGTCACGGTAGGAAATAATCTGTTTCAGTATGTCGTGAAGAGAGCTGAACTTGGAATCTATATCCGTGATTTTTAGAAATTATATGATATGGTTACATTTATATACATGTTATATAAGTGTGGTAAAAATTTGGGAGTGATTGGATATGCTTAGGGATGTTAAAATTATCATGCAACAAAACTTGACAACAAGAAAATATGAAAATGTGAATCTGCCACATTTGATCACTTAGCATGTTTCAACCTAGACATGTTACTATTGAGTGTTAACAATTAGGCACATGCTATTAGAGTTATAATACTTCAATTACATGATGTTTGCATGTATTTAAGATGAGAAATTGAGGTATTTGAGGGGCTATATTGGGTTCTAGTTTGTGAAAGCTTGATTGTTAGCTTATAGCTTGGTGTTTAAGGTCTAGTATGAGATTTTGTACTTTCAACTTGCCAAATTGGAATGGTGCTTGATGTTGGGTAATATTACAGGCTATTTTATATCTAAGGTTGGAGAGGAATACTAAATAAATTTAGACTAAGCCACCAACTAAGTGAAAGGTAAGTAAAGATTCATTTGCAACTACAATGCATAGACATAGTAGATGTGTGAATTATATGTAATATCATAAATCATATGTTCATAGTAGAGGGCTCTCCATTGAGCATACATACATGGGCATTATCATTAGCACGTGCATGCATCATATACGAGCATTGTGATAAATCTTGCATTGCACGGCATGATTCAGAGAAAGGAAAATGTTTTGCTGACCACTACTAGTGCACCGAAGCATGCATGGATTTGCATGGTTTTATGCATGGATTTGCAGGTTCATGTGCATGGATTTGCATGCGTATGAGTATGCATGGATTTGCATGCTTATATGATTATTATCTATTGGATTATGGCGGTGTACAAAGCTCTTTTCCGGTGCATGGGATAGTAGCGTTGGTCAGGGGCCCAAGAAAGAAATGATTTTGAGATAAATATTTTGATGCATAAAATTGCATTATGGGCATAGCATGTTGAGATGCATGACTTGATATTGTGGATTATTCTTTGACATGCATAATCTTTACTTGTTGAGCGTTAGCTCATATAGTTTATGCATTGTAGGTGAGTACGACGATACCTGAAGCATCTTTTATTGGCTGGGCGGTGGTTGGAGCTCCTGCAGGTGTTTGAGAGAGTGTGTACATGGATGACGACCTGTTGGGCTATTTTGTTGGCTTGTTATATTGTGAGTCTGTTGTATTATATTTTTAGACTGATACTATATTTCGCTTTTAAAACTTTACTGTAAATAAGTATGTAAATATTGGGTTATTGTGGGTGTTGTGTTTTTATATTAATATTTTAAACATGACATGTGTTAGAAAGTATTTTAAACAGGGTTGTGCATGTAAGAAGTGATATATCTTTTCTTAAAGTGTTACAAAAAAAAAATATTCCATGCATGCACACAGGTTCTATCATGTTAAATTATAATATATATCTAGTTGTGTAGTAATGGGGGTGTTACACATAGTAATGGGGGTGTTACACCCGGCTTATCAAACTCGCAGGAATTCATATATCTCCCATCTATTAGGTCCACGATATGTAAAGCAACATTGATAAAATAGATCACTAGTATCCTTAAAACCATTTTCTAATCAAGATCCACAGTAAATTTTGCTCTTTAACCCAATTGGATTAAGAACAAACTATCAAGAACAAAAAAGATTAATTCTTTAAGTTCTTGAAATTTTGATATGAGAAGAATATCAAGAAAATAATTTCCTTTAAAGAACAAGAAAAACAAGATTTTCAAAGAAACCCTTTTCTTTCCTATCTTTTTCTTTCTTTTATTGGAGAGAAAAATAGAAGACCAGACAAAATAATTTTACCAAAACAAATTGATGGAATTTTTTGCCCTTACCCTATTTATAGGGGCCAAAATTTTCATTCTCCAACACTTGGAGAGTTCTATCAATTTTGAATGACTTCAAAGTTTGATTTTGGAAGGATTCAAAACTTTCTAACAAATTTTTCTTTCTCTCTCCAATGTATGTGTACTTAATTAAAACTACATTAGTCATAAAAAATTGTCTACATACATGCTTGATGTTTATTTGAACTCTTCAAATAATATCAAGATATATATATATATATATCAAATATATTTCATAAATATATATATATCAAATATATTTCATAAATATATATATCATAAAAATCCTAACGGCCGATTTTTATCACGTAAAAATCGATCACTATTTATTTATTTATATATCAATGTATTAATTAAACAAATCATATTTATTTTAACTATCCTCTTCATATTCTAGTAGGCTTCTTAAGTGATTCACTTTAATTTTAGGGCTTGGACTTAAAAAGTCCATAAAATCAATCCAATTGATTTAATCTCATATTAATCAATCTAATTGATTAATTTTAATTTACTCCAATTGGGCTTTCTAATCAAAATTGGTCTGATTGTATAATCCAATTATTTAATTAAATAATTTAACTTAACTATTAAATTAAATAAAATCCTTATTTAATTAATTAATTCCATCTATTGAAAATTGTCAAAATAGAAATGTTACTCTCCATAAAGATGTACGACTCTCTTAGCTTCACTATTAAGCAAGTAGTGGGCTTACAATATATGTAACTTATGCATAACAATTATTTTGATTAATTAATTAAGTTAATTAATCTTCTTGGAATTAACTACATAATTCAAACAACCTCACTATCCATGAAAATACCTAGCAAGTAATCATGGCAAACTAGTCTTAGGTGAAATAGCGAGTAAACTTATTTCAGTTGTAAGTCCCATACACGTACGATCCTTTTGACAACTAATCTCCCGATTAAATATAGGGCATGGATTATAAGTCAAAACCCTAAATGATTCAATAACTATGATTCCATTTCAAGTTCTAATGATTCCTATTATATCAAAATTCATCCTGTCTTGGCCAAGGTCTTTGAATCACAAACTATGAAAACATAAGAAATTCTCTTATTAAATAAAATACAAGTGTCGAATTCTATATTGGCCACTAGCGAACCTCTATGCACACCAATGTAACACCCAACATACCTTTTTTGTGATTATCAAGCAATTAGAAAATATATCAAAGTATTGCAAGATGCACACAAGGCTACCATCATGCCAACATGTCATCATCCATGTACACACTCTCTAAGACACCTGCAGGAGCTCCAACCACTGCCCAACCAATAAAAGATGCTTCAGGCATCGCCGTACTCACCTACAATGCATAAACTATATGAGCTAATGCTCAACAAGTAATGATTATGTATATCAAAGAATAATCCACAATATCAAGTCATGCATCTCAACATGCTATGCCCACAATGCAATTTTATGCATCAAAATTCTTCTCTCAAAATCATTTCTTTCTTGGGCCCCTGACCAACGCTACTATCCCATGCACCGAGAAAGAGCTCTGTACACCGCCATAATCTAATGGCCAATAATCATATAAGCATGCAAATCCATGCATACTCATACGCATGCAAATTCATGCACGCGAACCTGAAAATCCATGCATAAAACCATGCATGCTTCGGTGCACTAGTAGTGGTCAGCAAAATATTTTCCTTTTTCACAATCATGCCGTGTAATGCAAGATTTATCACAATGCGCATATATGATACATGCACGTGCCAATGACAATGCCCATGTATGTATGCTCAATTGAGAGCCCTCTACTATGCATATATGATTTATGATATTACATATAATTCACATATCTACTATGTCTATGCATTGTAGTTGCAAATGAATCTTTACTTACTTTTCACTTGGTTGGTGGTTTAGTCTAGATTTGTTTATTATTCCCCTCCAATATTAGATGTAAAATAGCCTGTAATATTACCAACATCAAGCACTATTCCCAATTTGGCAAGTTGAAAGCATAAAATATCATACTAAGACCTTAAACACCAAGCTATCTAGGTTTTACAAACTAGAACCCAATCTAGTCCCTCCTATACCTTAATTTCTCATCTTAGATACATGTAAAAATCATATAATTGAAGTATTATAACTCTAATATCATGTACCTAATTATTAACACTCAATAGCAACATGTCTAAGTTGAAATATGTTAAGTTATCAAATGGGACAGATTCACATTTTCATATTTACTTATTGTCCAATTTAGTTGCATGATAATTTTGACATCCCTAAATATATCCAATCACTCCCAAATTTTTACCATACTTAGATAACATGTATATAAATGTAAAAATATCATATAATTGATAAAACTCATGGATATAACTTCCTAAGTTCAGCTCTCTTCACAACATACTGAAACAGATTGTTTTCCTACCGTGACAGTTTTGCACACTTCATGACATTAATGGTTTTGGCACCCTTACGTATATTCAATCTCTCACAACTTTTTACCACACTTATATAACATATACAAAGAGACAACCAGGTTATATTATTGCCAAAAATAATGGATTTAGCTCCTTTAATTCAGTCTCCTTCACAGCACACCAAAACAGATTTTTCTACTTTGGCAGTTTGAGTGTTTCTCCAATATCATTCTCTATTTCAAATTCAAAACCAATCAAAATTCATTACAATACTATTAACTCATATATAAACATGTATATGATGATAATTACAGGTTTTATTCAACATACCATACACTTTTGAAGCTTAAAACACAAGAATACAGCAAGCTGACAGTTTCTAGCACAAGTGTTTTCTATCAAATATTTCCAACCACAAACCCTTTATTTATGCATCAAAGCCTATCTAATAACATCCTAACACATTTATAAATAATATTCAAAGCTTAATAATCCAATACACCTCAAAATAAATCTGAAAGTCATGCCAAACCCGTAGGTTAAGCTCACCTTGCATAGTTTTCTACTTGAACTTGGTTATTTCTCCTTTCCTTTGCTTGTTTTGCCTCCTTTTTCGGTTGGAATCACTTAGGACCCATTTAGAGATATTTTTCCATGTATTTAGAAGCTGAAATGGTTCAGAATGAGGTTCAAGTCGTGGCTGTTAGCTTAAGAGTGAAGAATAGGTTGAGGTGCTAGCTTGATAAGTCTAAGCATGAGGTGGCATAAGCTTGAGGTGACATGTAATGGTATAATCTGATTTTCTCCCTTATCTTGAAGCCCTAATCTTGTGTGTCTCACATATTCTTATTTGGTTTCAACCTATCTTCATCACCATTAATTCCCGTAGCAAATTCCTATGTCCGTTCATTAGGTTATTCACCCAAAAAATCATCGGTTCTTGCCCGATTGATAAGTTTGTGCACCGAAAGTGTTACAAGCCTATGAACCTAGTTATATAACATTTAAATTATAGTATTGTATGTCTAGTTGTCCCAAATGTATGATTTAAATATACATGTAATATTAAAATTCATGATCGAACCGACTCCCTTTCTATAAACTTTTCAGTGACACCTTTCGAACTCCTAAGGTTACCACATGTAACCTAGCACTATTCACTATATTGATACCTAAATTTTTTCTTATCTCAATACAAAATCAACCACTTAGGTTAGGGGATTCGATAATCAATACCGTGCGAGAGCTTCAAAATTAAGTTTAATGGTTAACAACGCCGTATAAAATGAATTATATGATGTCATACCAATGCAAATAGCACGTAATTAACATGTAATGCATGAATCATATATGGCCATGTGAGTAGTAAGAGGCTCGGGTATCACACCGGGTATATAGCATTTGATTGCTTCATTCCCTACAGCAACCGAAATGTTCAAAGGTATAAATTCAAATTTAATATATATATTTATATATTCACTTGAATAAGCGCGATCGTTAGAATTGCTTTTGAATCGAGGGGATGTACTTATTTGATAAATCTATGTTTTTATAAATTTTGTATTTTCTCACTGTGGATGACACTATGATTATAACAAACCCATCAGTGGTATTAGAGCCACAATTTCGCTTATTCAGTGAATTTCATATTTATGTGCATTATTTAAATTGTCTATATTCATGTTTAACATGTTAAATTTGATTTTTCATGATTACTGCAATTGATGATTGGGATTTTATTTAATTATTTTTATTTAAATTATTTAAATATTGAAAATAAAAGAAGGGACACAAAATAGGCTACGCGCACGATGGGTGTGGGATACCCGACGACAGTAAGCAGATGCCTGTTGCATCGCACGCAGGTTGTGTGTAGGTAGCCTACCTGTACCCAGTCTGCACGCACGATGGGCAGCCGTCATGCTGCTCGTCGTGCTATTTTTTGGGTCTATTTTATTTTATTTTTTAGAATTTTAAAATTACATATTAATTTTAGTAATTTCTAAAAAACAATTTTTCAAAGAAAAATTATTTTTCAAGTAATTAAAAATTATCCCAAGTCAAAAATTATGTTTAACAACTTGATAAATTTACATGCTTTGATAATTGCATATGATGTTTATTATGAGCATGTATGGCATGAACATGAGCCATTGGACCAATGTGATTGGTTTTATTTATTGTTTTTTAGATTCAAAATGGGGCCTCTGAGCCTCTTATTGCATCTATGTAAGTTATTGATTTTCTGCAAAGAGAGTAGAATAGGTGCTGAGGTTTTTTAATTTCCTTGGAGGTGGAAGTAGAATCAAAAAGGAGGTTCTATGATTGTATGAGATACAATTATGTAATAGAATAGGATCTATTCTATTTTATTACCCTTATACTGACTTTAGGTCCTTTTTGGTTCAAATGGACCACATAGGACTGGTTCATGATCATCCATTTATTTAAGTATGTATTAGATGCATGCTTAGGATTTAATTTATTGCTTGTATGCTTGTGCAATGATATTATAATGTCATGAATTAAATAACCAACCTAACTTTAATTATGATGAGGTCTTGAATAAAAGCAAACCCTACTTACTTTATGAAATTAAGTAAATGAATTTTTAATAAAATTTGATTTGAAACAAAAATGAATAAGTTAGGTAGGACCTATCGTTCCATGCCTACCATTAAAGGTAGAGACATGACGATTTCTACCGCACTAGATCATTGGCCATAAGTCCTTGGATGGCCTTGTATTGGAAAGCTGTGATCTCTACCCAACATAGAGATGCTCGTGGGATGGAATCATCATTATCTTAGCATGAGTCGTGGGGCATCTTGATGCTCCATCTACATGAATATTTGATGGGTGTTGTTTGACACTTAGTACAATATGGGCTCATAAAATTAGGGTATATGGGAAGAGGTGAGGCAAAACAAACTTTAGGGTTGTATAGTAATACAATCGTCAAAGAGTTGATTACCGATAGAAATATTTCATGGGCTCATAAAATTAGGGTGTTAAATATTTTCGTTGGACCTCATGCCCCTCATAAAATTCAAAGAAAATAGTGAGAGACATTTAGTATTAAAGACCTTATATTAAATGAATATGTTTTTTCCATAGTTTACTCATTTTATACTTCATGCATATTTTGTAGATTTTTCTACTAAAATGGCAAAGAATCCACTAGCAACAATCTTTGAACAAGACAAATTAAATGGACCAAACTTTATCGGTTGGCTAAGAAACATTAAGATAGTCTTTTAATCTAAGAAGAGGGCATATATCCTTAACGTCGCACCTCCTTTGGTTCCACCAGAGGATATTGCTTCAGAAATTTATGCAGATTACTTACGTCATGTTGATGACAATCTGCAGGCTCGATGCTACATGCTAGCATCAATGTCAAATGAGTTGCAGAGGTAGAATGAGGATTGAGATACTGCTTATGGGATCCTCGTTCACCTACAAGAATTGTATGGTAAACGTACTTGGCAGACGAGATATCAAATCTCAAAGGAGCTTTTTAAATGTCGTATGACTGAGGGCTCTTCATTCCATGACCATGGATTCAAGATGATGCTCTCACTGTAAGACCGGCATCCCTTGGAGTCATTATGGAGAATGAACTATATACAAACCTTTTACTGCAGTCTCTGCCTCCCTCATTTGACACTTTTGTTGTCAACTTTAACATGCACAATATGGAGACTAGTCTCCCTGAGCTTGTGAACATGTTAAAGACGGCTGAGTCCACCATGAAAAAGGACAACCAGTTTTTCTTGTTGGATCCTCTTCCGGATCAAAGGCTAAAAAGCCTAAAAAGGAAAAAGGAAATAAAAGGGTTCCTCTAAACCCAACAAGTTAATGATGAAAAGTGGTGTCAAGAAGGTTTCTTCTAAAGCCAATGATAAATGTCATTACTATAGCAAACCAGAGCAGTGGAAGAGAAACTTCAAGGAGTATCTTGCAGGACTGAAGAGTTCAGGTATATATTTTGTTAAAGTTAACTTGAATATTAATGATGCTTCTTTGGTATTGGACATTGGTTATGACTCACATATCTGCAATAATTTACAGATGATGATAAGAAGTAGAAAGTTGGATGGATGAGAGATGGTCCTAAGGATGGGAAATGGAGCAAGAGTTGCTGCATTGGCTATATGCACCACTAATCTAGCTTTGGAAATAGTTCTATAATAGTTTTAAACAATTATCTTTTCATTTTAGGTATTATTAAGAACATTGTCACTATTCCAGTTTTGGATAGAAAAGGTTTTAAATTTACCATTGAGAATGGAAATTATTCTATTTTCAAACATTCTAATTTTGTCTATATGGGTTCTTTGATGAATTGTTTATATGTTGTTGCTCCCCATAACCCCATTTTCACAATTCAACAACATAAAAAAATTAGATAATCATAGTTACATGAGCCTATGGCATGCAAGATTACGACATATTTCTAAGAAAATGATTAACAAGTTGGCACAATTGCTTGATCTGAAAAACTATCAAGAACTGTCAATATGTGAATCTTGCCTCAAAAAAAAGATGATCAAATCTCTATTTGTTGGAAAAGTGGAGCGAGTCAAACATCTATTGGATTTGATCCATACTGATGTATGTGGGCCAGTAAGTGTTAGTGGCCGAGGGAATTAAAACTCCTTTTTAACCTTTACTGATGACTTCTCTAGGTATGGTTAAGTGTACCTTTTAAGGTACAAGTTTGAAGAATTTGAAAAGTTCAAAGAACTCAGAACTGAAGTAGAGAAACAAATTGGTTTATGTATAAAATCTTTTCAATTCGATTGAGGAGATGAATACTTAAGTATAGAGTTTTTTGGAATATCTAAAAGAAAATGGAATTCTCTCATAGTGGAATCCTCCTGCTACTGCACAACTTAACAAAGTTGCGAAGCACAGGAATCGAACCTTGTTGGACATACTTCGATCCTTGATGAGCTTCACTACATTGCCTCTTTCATTCTAGGGCTATGCCTTGGAAACATTGGCATACCTATTAAATAGGGTGGTGTCATCTAAAACCATGGCCAAAACTGTTGGGTTCGCTATAATCGCAGGGGTATACATAGTAGAAAATTATTTTTTTTATCAAACATAAATTTAACCCCTCGATTCGAAAGCGATTTTAATGATCACACTTATTCAAGTGAATATATAAACAAATATTAAATTTAGATTGTACCTTTCATACACTCCGATTATAGTAGAGAATGAAACTATAATACCCAATCCTCACACTACTCACTTGGGCAATATGATTTATGCATTACATGCTACTTGTATGCTAATTTACATTAACATCTATATGGCATCTTATATAGTATTCTTAATCGTTAGATGATAAGTTGATTTTATACCAATAATTCATGTGCCTTTTTATTAACATTTGGTTTATTTTCAAGTGTTTTTGTTACTTTTTATGTATTTAGTTTGAAATCTTATAGGTAATGACAAAAATAAGAAGAAAATGGAAAGATACCAAAAACATGGTTGAAATGTTGAAGAATCTCAATTGTGGTGAGACTGATTCATGAACCATTGGAAAGCCAATAGATAGATCTATAACTTTTATGTTTACCATGAAATCCAATTCTATCGATCTCAATGATAGAAATCGAGTTCAAGAGTAAGCACTGGGCTGAAATTTTCTACTACGACATATTTTGGTATTTCAGGCATAACTCTCTCCACATATGTCATATTTAGTTGATACAAGTTCCTATTGGAAGCCAACACATAGGGCTACAATTAGTATGAAGACACCAAATATATACCAAAACACAATGAGATACACAACTATACACAATAAATAACTTATAGCTAAAGTTGGAGTCACTACTGAAGCTCAAATCAATTCTCTTTAAATAATTAGAGATTTCTTCCCACTAAGCAAATCATTCAAATTTCATATACTTGTATGGATGATGAAATAAAGTAGTAACAACTAAGGGGAAATTTTGATTGAATACCCAATAATATCACTAACCCAGAAAACTTTTCTTATTTCTATCATATTTATTACAACCTCAAAGTTTTGAATAACTACACGAACACTTTCTTAAGAAAATTACCAGTCCCAAAAATAAATATTGTATTACATAACCAAAAAATCGCATTTACTAAATCAAACAAATAATTTCTACCTTCTTAAAGTTTCTAAGATCATATTGAAAGGTCAATCATATTTCTCCTCGATGTACACTAAGATATCATTAATGAATATCACCCCAAATATACCCATATAGAATCATCAAACACATTATTCATCATGTATATCAAAATAATTAAGGCATTAGTAAACCCAATGGCACAACAAGAAATTCAAAATTAATTCAAACTTAAAATCAATCCTTAAGATCACAATAGCTCCTCTTAATTTATTTAAATAAACCTTAGTGTGAAAAATTTATACTTATTACAAATTATTACTCAATTCAGTTGCAATAGGTAATATATAACCTCAAGATTCATCTTTCTTCTAGGAGAATATGAAGTGGAGCTTGTTTAGGAGAAGCACTAGACGTTAATGCCTTGCCCAATATTATAACAATATCACTTAGGGTCCATTGAATTCCATTAGGTGTATACAATAAACTAAAAGAGAGATTGGATTTGTTCTTACAACTATATCCAGGATAAAATCAATTGGTTAGTCAATAGCATGTCTGAAAACTTCTTTTCAACATGTATCAAGAGATCTAAGATCACATAAATGGATTTTTAGTAAACTTTGGTCATTTCTAAAAATTCTAACACAACCCAAAGGTCGATAATAACTATTTCTCACTATTCTCTTTCACGGTAACTGTAGAAATTTATAATTTGACAATCTTCTTTATTTTTTGCAAATAGTAAACATTTTCCTACCATGGTCTCCATAAAATTTCTAAATTTCATCCCTTAGAATTTAAAAGTCTTTATAATTCTGAAATAATCCATAGTGTATAATTCTCCTTAAATCAATCAACACCAAAATGTTATGTCATAATACCAATATAACAAAAATTAACCTAGAGCTCTTAAAATCTAATTTGTTGATCTTGAACTTCCCAAAGGAATTAAAACATTGTAATTAACCTCATATATATATCAAATATCCTATTCAGTCTTATTACATACTTAGTTGATAATAGAGAATATAAAGCTCCAAAGATAGAATATCAAACATAAATTTTATACATGTTATTACTGATGGGTCTGCCTCAACAGTATTTTATACAAAATCTTAAAACACATGGCCAATATTATTCATGAAATAAAAAAATAAATTATACAACAAATAAAACTTACTGGCATGGTTGTGCTCCACCAGTTTCAAAGATCATGTACATGGACAGCCTACAGAACCACAAATCGAGTCCTAACACCACTCTATAAATACCCCCACCACTAAATATAGATATTGATATAACAATAATTTTAACAAGGTAGCACATGTGTGTGCATGTGTATATATATATATATATATTTGTTTTTTTTTGTCAAATGTAGTACTTTGAGAAAATAGTAAAATATTTTCTCACACATAACCCTGTATATAGAAAAATCATCGTTTATATAAAAACATAACACCCATCACAGTCACGCTATTCTTAGACTTATTTACTATAAAATTTCAAGAGTTATATAGGACACGACATTCCAAAGTTATAATACGATAGACTCAAAAATTAAAATAATAGCTTATACTTTCGGAAGAGGTAAGGATATTTTGCATTCTGTAACCCTTTCAATATAGACAATAATTTACATAATAATAATGATTGTAAAAATTAGAATATGCCCACAACATAACCAAGTAGGTCGTCATCCATGTACACTGATCCTCAGAACCTGTAGAAACCCCAATGGCTTGCCCAATAAGTCTATGGTATCAAGTATCACCGGACTCACCTACAATGCATAAACTATATGAGCTAATGCTCAGCAAGTAAAGATTATGCATGTCAAAGAATAATCCACAATATCAAGTCATGCATCTCAAAATGTTATGCCCACAATGCAATTCCATGCATCAAAACATTTCTCTCAAAATTATTTCTTTCTTGGGCCCCAGACCAATGCTACTATCCTATGCATCGGAAAATAGCTCTGCACACTGCCATAATCCAATGGCTAATAATCATATAAGCATACAAATTCATGCATACTTATAAGCATGTAAATCCATGCATGCGAACCTACAAATCCATGCATACAAGCATGCAAACCATGAAAGCTTCGGTGCACTAGTAGCGGTCAGCAAAAATATTTTCCTTTTTCAGAATCATGTCGACTAATATAAGATTTATCACAATGCTCGTATGTGATGCATGCACGTGCCAATGCCCATGTATGTATGCTCAATGGACATGAATGACAGTAATGCGTAGCCTCTGCTATGCACATATGATCTATGATATTACATATAAATCACACATTTACTATGTCTATACACAGAAACAACCAGGTTATATTCTTGTCAAAACTAATAGATTTAATGATGCAAATCCATTCCCCTTCACACAGGACAGAATCTAAAATTCGATGGTGACAGTTTTGAGCATCTCTTCAATATCATGCCCTATTTCAATTTCTAACCAATGAAAATTTATTCCAATACTCTGAACGCATATATGAACATCTATATGATGATACTTATTAGTTTTATTCACCATACCATATACTTTTGAAGCCTAAAACATAAGAAAACAGCAAGGTGACAGTTTCTGCCACAAGTATTTCCTATGAAGTGTTTGTCATCAAAAACCCTTTGTTTGTGCACCAAAGTCTAACTAGAAACTTTTTAACATTTTTTTCAGAATCATGTTGTCTAATACAAGATTTATCACAATGCTCGTATATAATGCATGCACGTGCCAATGCCCATGTATGTATGCTCAATGGACATGAATAACAGTAATGCGTGGCCTCTGCTATGCACATATGATCTATGATATTACATATAAATCACACATTTACTATGTCTATACACAGAAACAACCAGGTTATATTCTTGTCAAAACTAATAGATTTAATGCTGCAAATCCATTCCCCTTCACACAGGACAGAATCTAAAATTCGATGGTGACATTTTTGAGCATCTCTTCAATATCATGCCCTATTTCAATTTCTAACCAATGAAAATTTATTCCAATACTCTTAACGCATATATGAACATGTATATGATGATACTTATTAGTTTTATTCACCATACCATATACTTTTGAAGCCTAAAACATAAGAAAACAGCAAGGTGACAGTTTCTGCCACAAGTATTTCCTATGAAGTGTTTGTCATCAAAAACCCTTTGTTTGTGCACCAAAGTCTAACTAGAAACTTTTTAACATTTTTATCATAATCATGTTGTCTAATACAAGATTTATCACAATGCTCGTATATAATGCATGCACGTGCCAATGCCCATGTATATATGCTCAATGGACATGAATGACAGTAATGCGTGGCCTCTGCTATGCACATATGATCTATGATATTACATATAAATCACACATTTACTATGTCTATACATAGAAACAACCAGGTTATATTCTTGTCAAAACTAATAGATTTAATGCTGCAAATCCATTCCCCTTCACACAGGATAGAATCTGAAATTCGATGGTGACAGTTTTGAGCATCTCTTCAATATCATGCCCTATTTCAATTTCTAACCAATGAAAATTTATTCCAATACTCTTAACACAATATGAACATGTATATGATGATACTTATTAGTTTTATTCATCATACCATACACTTTTGAAGCCTAAAACATAAGAAAATAGCAAGGTGACAGTTTCTGCCACAAGTATTTCCTATTAAGTGTTTGTCATAAAAAACCTTTTGTTTGTGCACCAAAGTCTAACTAGAAACTTTTTAACATTTTTATCACAATCATGTTGTCTAATACAAGATTTATCACAATGCTCGTATATAATGCATGCACGTGCCAATGCCCATGTATGTATGCTCAATGGACATGAATGACAGTAATGCGTGGCCTCTGCTATGCACATATGATCTATGATATTACATATAAATCACACATTTACTATGTCTATACACAGAAACAACCAGGTTATATTCTTGTCAAAACTAATAGATTTAATGCTGCAAATCCATTCCCCTTCACACAGGACAGAATCTAAAATTCGATGGTGACAGTTTTGAGCATCTCTTCAATATCATGCCCTATTTCAATTTCTAACCAATGAAAATTTATTCCAATACTCTTAACGCATATATGAACATGTATATGATGATACTTATTAGTTTTATTCATCATACCATACACTTTTGAAGCCTAAAACATAAGAAAACAGCAAGGTGACAATTTCTGCCACAAGTTTTTCCTATTACGTGTTTGTCATCAAAAACCCTTTGTTTGTGCACCAAAGTCTAACTAGAAACTTTTTAACATTTTTATAAGAGATATTGAAAGATTAATAATCAATAAACCCACCCATACTAATTTGAAAACCAAAGGCAAAACCATAGGTAAGTGTTACCTATGCAGATTTTGATGTTAAACATGATGGTAATCACTTCTCCTTTGCTTTTCTTGCTTTTATTTCAACTTGGAATCAATTTTGAGAACTTGGAGACCTTAAGGTGTGTGTTTGGAAGCTGAAAATGGCTGAAATGAGGGTCTGATCGTGGCTTAACGGTGAAGAAAAGCTTGAGGTGGCACTTGAGGTGCTTGCTTAAGCTTGGTAGCAAGCATGAGGTGGCAAGTTGTGGTATAAATCTGACCTTTCAACCATCTTTCAAGCCTAGATTAGATGTATCTTACTATACATTAATTTTATTGCATCCTATTTTAATTACCACAAGATCCCATAGATAATTCATAAGCTAATTTTCTAGCCCTTCATTTGATTTCTTACCTGATTGTCACCCTATTCTTGAATAATTGTCCATATTAAAATTATATAATATTGTACATAAATGAGTATTGTAATATCACCTTCTAATCAAAGTATCTTATGTCCAATGTCCCAAATATGTAATTTACTGATATATACTTTTGAAATACTTGGATAAAATCGAATCAAACTGTATAAGCTTACTAGTAACGCTTTTAACACTTCCAAAATTATAACCTATATATTCCATCTATATCCAATATTGATCAACCTCATTTTCTTATTATTTCAATATAAAATTAACTACTTAGATTAGGAAAATCAATAACTAATACTGTGCAAGAGCTTCAGAATTAAGTTTAATATTCAAGAATATCGTATAAAATGAAATAAATTATGCAATATCAATAGAAATGCAAGTAGCATATAAAATTAACATGTAATGCATGAATCATATTGGTCAAGTGAGTAGTGTGAGCCTTAGCTATTACATCTTGTTTAGTTGCATCTTGATTATTTGGCCATTAATTGAGAGTGTTTGATGTATGATATTCGATACTCGAGAGAGGGAATATTATACATGATCATAAAGATAACATAACCTAGGAATTCATTGAACCTTTGTAGAGTTTTATTTTTGAGTTTTTAAAGAGATATTGAAATTCATATTGGAAGTCATAATCAATTCAGCACTCGAGAGAGGGAATTGATGAGCTTACAGATTCTTAACTTATATGTATTGTTAACTTGAATTGGTATATTTTGGAAAGAAGAACATAGAGGATAACTAAGTGAGTCATTCCTCTAGAATTTCTTTCTCATAAGGTGTTTGTTGTATTAATTTTAAGAACTCACTCTTATCTTTTGCAATTTTTGTATTCTACTTTGTTTAATCATCACTTGATTTTCTAGATAAAATTGAGACTAATTGAACTGCAATACTTGCTGCAATTTTTGATTACAATCCTTGTGGATACTCAACTCAACTCACTGTTGTATTAAAACTTGACACTGTGCACTTGCAGTTTGCAATATAATTCACGAACAAGTTTTTGGCGCCGTTGTCGGGGATTGTTTTATCATAATTGCATTAATATTGTAATGACTTAGTCTTGATTTTGCTTTTGATTGCTTTTATTTTCTTCCCATATTTTGATGTGGTCTTGCCTTGCATTGGGTTATATGTATTTGTATGCATAAGGCTAGGAGTCTTGAGGCGATGGCTAATAATAGCTATCAATGGCCTTTCGAGAGGTCTTCCATTAAAAAGGTTGCCGGTGTTCTTGAGGTAGATCCATTTACACAATTAGCTGCACAAATTTCTTTTATTTCTAACCAATTTGCAGCTTGAACTTCTAATGGAGTTTCTCAAGGAATGGATTCCATGACATCCACTAGCACTTCATTTATTGAAACCAGTGTTTAGAAAAAGGCATCATTGGAAGATTTACTAAGCACTTTCATTAGAGAAACAAGAGCTCGATTTAATAGGAATGAAGCAAAGATAGACAACATTGAGACTCAATTAGGGCAGCTAGCAAGTTTAGGAGCTCAAATAAATTCAATAGAAAATCAAATTGGACAGCTTGTTACTGAAATTAATGCTCAAAAACACAAAGAAAACTTTCCAAGTGAATTGGAAATCAATCTAAGGAAGCATTGCAAAGCCATCTAACAACAATAAATCAAGGAGTGCGAAACTATTGAAAAGTGTAATACTATCTTGCAAGAGAAGCCACCTCAAGTGCTAACCAATTCAGGGAGTTTCATTATCCTTTATTCAATTGGAAACTCTACTTGTGAAATAACATTATGTGATCTAGATACAAGCACTAATTCAGTTTCATTGTTTAATTTCAGAAAGCATGCACTAGATGAAGCAGTGCCTACTAGGGTGACTCAAGATATGCTCAGGAATGGTGACCAATTCTTGTGCTCTATAGATTTTTTCATTTTAATATGGAAAAAGATACATACATCTTTACCATGTTTGGAAGACCATTCGCAGTAATAGGGGATACACTTATTGATGTCCAAAAGGCCCTTGATACTACTTTGGATCATCCTCGCCTTGCCTATCCGAAAGGATCACCTTCACTCTTAGAGCACCCAAAGATGTGGCATGATAAGCACTTATTTTAGATCCAAGATGAGTAAAGAAGATAGTCAGGCTAACGACTATAAACCAAGTGCTTATTGGGAGGCAACCCAAGCCTTTTTTTTTCTTTAGCTTTTTAATAATTTCTTAGTTAGTTTTTGAAATATGTTTGCTTTCTAGATTTAGGCATGTGTAACTATTGCATTTCTTTATCTATGTTTATGTTTTTTGTTGCTTTAACCCATAAGCTTTCATGCTTTCTTTTCTTGCGTAGGTGGGTGTCGACTTGGTGATATGTGTGGATCTCCTATGAACTCCAAGTGGAACATCTATTGGAAAGGGGAGTCTCTTGTTTCCATCTCTTATGTGCTTTAATTCTTTCAACATTAAGGACAATGTTAATTTTAAAGTTGGTGGTGGGATTTGTATTTTGTATGTTTGAGATTTATATGAAAAACTGAGCCAAAGTTTTCAATTTGTATTACCCATGTTGAGTGATGAGAGTCCAAGAGTAAGCAAGCTTTGTTGACAAACTAAGTTGAGTTCATGTTTTGTGATTGAATGAATAACTTAATTACTGATTGCCTACAATGGTACCTAATTGATATTGTATGGAGTATAGAGGAAAGAAAGATTGCTAGTCTTGTGACATGGCAATTCATGTGTGTATTTGATCCTTGTTATGAATGATGAATTTTTATTGAGCACATCGTGTCAAAATCTTATGAATTACATGCTACTTGGTGTTGGATTTTGCTTCCAATGAGTTGTATTGGTCATTTTGTGGTGTTCTAGAACTTGCTTGATTACTCTTTGAGGCGAAATTCTAGATAACTACAACCTTGGAAATGATTTAGGCCATCTTTGACTCGTTTATGCCATTCAAGCCTACCATGCTCACACTTCCATTCACTAGTTACCCCTTTGAGCTGCTTTTCAAAGAATGGTACGTGCAAAGTATATGAATAACCACCATTTGACTTCATTTCTTGAAGCTCACTATACCGACCATTTATAGCCCGAAAAACCAATGATTGTCCCTAAGAGAGCTTAAAGTATGACATTTTGTGCACAATCTTATCAAGGGATCATATGGAGACAAGTTGAGGGCGTGGGTGAATGTATTTAGAAGTATGAGCAAGGAAAATACGCAAAATATAATAAATCACAACTAATGTTGTTGAAAAGAAATAAGTTTGGGGGTTGTGAAAGCAAAAGAATAAGAAATGAAGCATTGGGATTCATGAAAAAAAAGAAAAAAAATTATGAAAAAATAAAATAATAGAAAAGCATGAATCCTAAAGAAAAACAATTAGGAAAGAGAAAAGAAAGGAGGAGAGTAAGATTCTATGTGCAACGCTTTATGCTCTCTTATGTTGTTTATCCCTATATTTCTTTGTAAGCCAATACCTAGGCCTTACGTTACAAGCTTATTGAAGTCCTTTTGATCCAAGTTTGTAAGTGTCTATATTAGTGGAGAATGTGTATGAAAAGCAAGCCTATGGAACACCTAGAACTCCTTTTCTTAGATCATGAGAATCATTGGTTGTGAAATTCATACCTAAAATGCATGCATGGAACTTGAGCTTGACACTTCACACACACATTTTGAATTCATGATTAGATTGATTAAGCACAAGTTTTGTAGTGTCATTCGACTAGCTTTGTGACTAACCTTTAGATTCATGTGTAATAAAAATTGATGAGGCATTGGAATTGGTTGATTAATTTTAGTAATTCATGATCAAAGTATGAGCCTATGATTGTTTGATTTTGAGTTTTCCTCGAGAACAAGTAAAAGGTAAAGTTTGGGGGTATTTGATAAGTTGGATTTATACAAATAATTCATATGCCTTTTTATTAATATTTGGTTTGTTTTCAAGTGTTTTTGTTACTTTTTATGTATTTAGTTTGAAATCTTGTAAATAATGACAAAAATAAGAAGAAAATGGAAAGATACCAAAAACTTGGTTGAAATGTTGAAGAATCTGAATTGTTGTGCAACTAATGGTAGTTTTGGTATTTCAATCATAACGCTTTGCTTAAACATATTTTTGACTTGATTTATGAACCATTGGAAATATAAGAGATATATCTACAACTTTTATGTTTACCATGAAATCCAATTCTATCGATCTCAATGATAGAAACCGAGTTTAAGAGTCAGCACTGGGCTAAAATTTTCTACTATGATAAATTTTCGTATTTAAGACAAAACTCTCTCCACAGATGTCATATTTAGTTGATACAAGTTCCTATTGAAATTTAAGATATAGGAATAGAATTCGTATGAAGACAAGAAAAGCCAATTCGGCTTAGAAGGTGGTGAAATAATAGTTTAAATAGGATGAAAATGCTGAAGATAGAATGCTCAGCGCCAGGCTGTGCTTAGCTGTCCAGTCAGTGCCCACGCATTACCATGCGGATAAAAGGGGAAAAATGGGTTTTTAGCCCTCTTTAGGCTTCTCCCATCTGATTTTAAGGACCCCAAAGAGCTTCCAAAGGTATTGTGGATGTGGGAAGCTGTTCCGGTTAGAAAGAAGTATGTTGGACAGAAGGAGTCATTCATGGTGAGAAGATAGCCATTCTTGAAGACAAGGAAGCCATTCTTGAAGACAAGGAAGTCATTCTTGGAGACAAGGAAAGCTTCAACCATTCCTCTCACTTCACATATTGGTGAACAATTTTCATATTCTTTCTTATATACTTCTTGAAGTTATATTCATGCATGATGAACTAAATGTTTCTTTCTAGAGGATGATGTAACCTTGTTTGATCCTATGTTTTGAATTCCAAATATTATTAGTTCAAGTTATTTATCTTGTTTGTGTTATCTTGTTTAGTATTGCATCTTGATTATTTGGCCATTAATTGAGAGTGTTTGATGTATGAGATTAGATACTCGAGAGAGGGAATATTATACATGATCATAATGATAACATAACCTAGGAATCATAGAGTTAAGAAGCTTATGAAACCTTTGAAGTTTTGAAGAAGACTTCATTCAACCTTTGCAGAGTTTTATTCTTGAGATTTTATAGAGATATTGAAATTCATATTATAACTCATAATCAATTCAGCACTCGAGAGAGGGAATTGATGAGCTTAGAGATTCTTGACTTACATGTATTGTTGACTTGAATTGGTGTATTTTGGAAAGAACATAGGTGATAATTAGGTGAGTCATTTCTCTAGAATTTCTTGCTCATATGGTGTTTGTTGCATTACTTCTAAGAACTTACTCTTATCTTCTGCAATTTTTGTATTTTACTTTGTTTAATTATCACTTGATTTTCTAGATAAAATTGAGACTGTAATTTTCGATTACAATCCTTATGGATATTCAATTCAACTCACTGTTGTATTAAAACTTGACACCGTGCACTTGCAGTTTGCAATATAATTCACGAACATTAGACCTCTAATGCTATCACATGATGTTAGTGGTTGAGATCTTATAACCTAATTAAAAAAATTAGTATTTAGATAAGAGAAAGAATAGATTGGTAAATCTATTGGATATTCATAGGTTATATGATATAATTTTAGAAGTAATTAAAGCTATAACTAGTAAGCTAATATGTTTCGATTCAACTAGATCAAGGTGTTATAAAAGTATACATCCATAAACTAATAATACTTGGAATATTAAACATGATATAATTTAATTTAAGTGTCATATTTCAAGGTCCATATGTGCATATGATTTTAGAAATGAAAACTAGACAATCTATTTAAGAATCGGATGTCAATTGATTTAAAGATCGAATTAATGGTTAAGAAATTAGGGTAGAGTTTATTATCTGATCATACGAAAATTAAAATAGGTTGTAAATAAAGAAGTAAATGCTGAGAAACACCAGAGTAAAGCTATATAAGTTGTGTATAATATCATATTTAAACCACCATTTGACACCTCAAGTTATGCCACCTCATATTTTCTTATTAAGCTTAAGCTATCACCTCAAACCCTTCAACCTTAAGCCATGGTCAGACCCTCATTTCAGCCATTTTCAGCTTCCAAACACACACCTTAAGGTCTCCAAGTGCTCCAAATTGATTACAAGTTGAAATAAAAGCAAGAAAAGCAAATGAGAGGTGATTACCATCAAGTTTAACCTCAAAATCTGCATAAGTAACACTTATCTATGGTTTTGCATTTAGTAATTATATGACATGTTTATATTTTTTTTATGTTATCTAAGTGTGGTAAAAATTTGGGAGTGATTGGGTATGCTTAGGAATGTCAAAATTATCATGCAACAAAATTGGACAACAAGAAAATATGAAAATGTGAATTTGTCCCATTTTATAATTTAACATATTTCAACCTAGACATGTTGCTATTGAGTGGTAACAATTAGGTACATGATATTAGAGTTATAGTACTTCAATTATATGATATTTACATGTATCTAAGATGAGAAATTAAGGTATTTGAGGGACTAGATTGGGTTCTAGTTTGTGAAAGCATGATTGTTACCTAAATAGCTTGGTGTTTAAGGTTTTAGTATGATATTTTATGCTTTCAACTTGTCAAATTGTGAATGGTGCTTGATGTTGGGTAATATTATAGGATCTTTTACATCTAAGATATGAGGGAAACAATAAACAAATTTAGACTAAGCCACCAATCAAGTGAAAGGTAAGTAAAGATCCATTTGCAACTACAATGCATGAACATAGTATGTCTTGAAGCATTTATACCTAATGTGTTGATGATATTTAAATTGACTGGATGACAAGTATAGTGTGTACCTTAAGAGTTTTATGATTCTTGAAATATGTTGAGAGCAAGATGACTTACATTTCATAGTGAACATACCATTCATGAGCATTTACATGTGCATATACAACATATGAGTATAGTGGAGGTTCTTGCATGCATTTTACGATTTGAGACATGATTTTCATAAAGAAAATATTTTGGTTGGCTACTACTAGTGTACCGAGGCATGCTTATGTGATATTTTGGGCCACCGCGAGTGTTACTTCTCCTCATAGGGGTGGACAGGGGGTGTGCCTCTGGTGGTCACGAAAGGGTGGACCACTTGACTGTACCCTTATTGACTCCGCCAGTGGGAAGACTTTTGGAGGATCATAGGAAAAGACAGGGGGTGGACCTCTCGTGATCCCAAGAGATGGCCCTTGGACTGAGTCAATTTATTTATGGCCATGTGATTATTGATATTGTTCAAAACTCTATCCGGTGCATAGTAAGTGGGCCAAGGGCCCAATAAATGAAGTGAATTTTAATAAAAACACTTTGATTTATGAGTACTCAATTAGACACATTTATAGCATCATATCTTAGAGATAAGTTGCATGAGATTTTATATCATACTCTTGTCATGCATGATTTTTACTTATTGAACATTAGATCATGTAGTTCATGCATTGTAGGTGAACATGGTGAGACTTGAGACCTCTGGTTTACTGGCTAGCAGTGGAGCTCCTACAGGCTTTCAAAGATCAATGTACTTGGATGACGACCTGTTGGGCTATTTTGTGGGCTGTGTTTTTTATTTTATAGTTATTATATTATATTGGTAACTTTATCCTGTATATCGCTTTCAAAACTCTTTTATGATAAAGAGTTTGAGTTTGTGATGGTTTTGATAGACTTGGTTAATGTTTAATAACTACCTATGTATATATAGTGTTACAGAATATGAAAGCACATTACTTTTATCAATGTTTTGTTGAACTGAGTAGAAAAAAAAAGTTATACACATGCATACGTGTACAAATTATGTTACACAGGTTGTTTATATATATATATATATATATATTTATACATATTATTGGGAGGTTGTGACATCTTCCAAGACATTGCTATACCATTAAGACAGAATATTTACCCTGATATGGATCTAAAGTTATCCGCATTAGATTGAAAACTTAAATTCGAGAAGCCTTTAACTTCTAGTTCTCATTCGCCATATACAAGAAATAGGTCCTTAGTTCTTCTTAAGTACTTAAGGATCCCTTTTACTAACATCCAGTATCTGTCACCGGGGTCAGATTGGTAAGGACTTGTGACACTTAAAGCATATGCCACATCCGGTCTTCTATATTGCATAGCATACATTATGTTCCCTATAACAGAAGCATATGGTATTTCAGTCATGGTGAGTCTTTCCTCTTCTGTCTATGGAGCCATAGACTTTGAGAGATGCACACCTTGACTGATCAGGATAAATCCTTTCTTTGACTTTTCCATAGAAAACCTTCTCAAGATTTTATCTATGTATGAAGATTGGGACAGCCCTAAGAGCCTCTTCGATCTATCCCTATAGATTCGTATTCCTAATATGTAAGAAGTATCTCCCATGTCCTTCATGGAGAACTGAGTAGATAACCCTGCTTTTGTGCACTCAAATGAATCTCAATCATTCCTAATGAGGAGAATGTCATCGATGTAATGCACTAAGAATTATACTGAGCTTCCACTGACCTTCTTATATACACAGGGTTCATACATATTTTTTATGAAGCCAAACATTTTGACTATCTCATCAAAATGTATGTTCTAACTTCGGGATACTTGTTTGAGTCCATAAATGGATCTCTGGAGTTTGCAAACTCACTCCCACTGGATATAAAGGCTTGTGGTTGCTCCATATAAATTTACATCCATTTACCATATTTCGTAGTCATAATATGCTGTTATGGCAAGTATTATCCTAATAGATTTCGACATCACTACAAGGGAAAAGGTTTCCTCGAAATCAATCCCCAGCCTTTGGGTATAACCTTGGCCACTAGCCGATCCTTATAGGTCAATACCTCTCCATCTGCTCCAAGCTTTTGCTTATAGATCCATTTGTAACCAACGAGTACTATACCTTCGGGTGGATCTACCGAGGTCCAAATCTTGTTAGAGTACATGGAGTTCATTTTGGATTTCATGTTATTTAACCAACATCCCGAATCTATATCCAATACAGCCTCCGCATAGGTCTTCAAATCTCCAACCGAACTATCTACTTCATGAAGGAATCCGAACCATTTGGGTTGCCTCTTCACTCGTAGAGGAGAGGGTGTACAAAGGGTTCTGGTTCATGATTTGCTTCTACCACTTGTGGAATTTGATGATCATCGTTTACTTCATCAAGTTTTATGATAATGCCTTTTCTATATAACAGAAACTCCTTTTTAAGAAAGATGGCGTTTCTCGAAACAAACACATTTTGTTCCAAAGGATCATAAAAGTAATAACCCAAAGACTCTTTTGGGTATCCCACAAACTTGAACAAGTTGGTTGTCGCATCTAGCTTGTCTCCTACTATACACTTAACATAAGCAGGAAACCCCCATATATTCTGTAATGCCCAATTCTCAATTCTCTCCTACATAGCCAATAATAAGCAATTTATATGAATGTGCATCTAATCAATGTGCATTATTGAAATATATCATACAAATAGCATGATTGCACGAACATGAATAATTGTTATTATATGCTTCAGTTATGATTTAACATGCATTAGTACATGAAATATGAGATCAAACTTTCATTTCTTGATTTAACATATTCCTTAAGTGCCCTTTTTGCAGTGAAAAGCTCGGTATCTCGGTTAAGGAAGATTGATGTGTTGAATGACCATGAAATGAATTATTTGTATTGCTCCATACTAGTTATATGCTAAAGTGATTAATTGCCTAAATATTTACTTGAAATATGTTACATTGGCTAAGAACTAAAAGTATACACAATGGTGCAATTTGATTGGTTGGTTGACTAGGTTGCATAAAACTATTCTAAACTGCGTTGCACTTGATTATAACACCAAAGCATCAATTTTTGTCATCTCCTTAGCCCATGAACGTGGCTTTTGGCATGAGAAGACACCAAGCATGATGCAACCAATCATCACCCCCACTTACCTCTCTTTGAAAGGTCAAAGAAATCATTTTCATCCATATTTCTTGTGGAAGCACCTAAAAAATGACCAGCCCTTATTCTCCTAAGTTTCTCCCAAATTTCTACACTCTCATACTCACAAAAGTTGAATTCAATCCATAGGAATCCATAGAACACAAGCTAGAATAAGTTTCCATCCTTTTAAGCTTGAAAACCGTTGATTTTGAAGCTTAAATCCAACTTAATCAAGGTATATTCTTTTTCAATGTTTCTTATGATGAATTTGTAGTATCTTGGATGGTTACATGTTTTAGTATGCTTTTGTATGATTGAAAACTTAAGTAAGTTACACTTGAAGCCAAAACCAAGCTAGTTAAGCTAATTTTTAGCAAAATTGATAGTCTTGTGAAATTGTTTATTTTACTTGTTTCTATTGATTTTGTAATGCTTATATTGTGTTTGGAAGTTTCTTTGAATGATTGAAAACAATAGCAATTAGTTTGCTTAATTGAAGGTTAGAATCAATTTAAGTTAGAATCAAGTTTACGTCATTTTAATTCGGATTGTGTTCATGTTTTAGGGGCTGCCCTAATAATTATGTTTGAATTATTAGTTATTCAATGACTGCCCTAATGTTTAATGTCTTGAATTAGTAGTAAAATATGGAGTATGCATTGTTTTTAAGGTTATATAATTGATATGTAATTCTTTACAAAAGATTGAAAAGTGTATATAAACTTTAACTAGAATAGACTAAATGATTTATAAAAAGGATATTAAATGGTACATGATTTGATTATGTTAGGCCTTTAACACATCCTATCTTCCAAAGAGATTGGCCTTTTCACCTAGCACAAAGTGGACTTGAGGTAAGTTGAAGCTTTCATTTGGTGTATCACAAGAATCATATAATGTTTGTTCATGTTTTAATGTGATTGTTGTTGTTTGTCAAATGATGTAATGTTTGATGCATTTATGGTTTATGAAGCATGACACTATTAAGAATATAATGAGGTTTTTGAAAATGAAGTATGGTACTTGATTGATGGTCGGGTAGACAAGGACGCAGGAGGGACCGGCGGACCCAACAAATGGTGGCAAATACTTGAGGTTGAAAAACCGGTATAGGAAAGCCACAATGAATGAGATAGAATACGGCTAATACCTGAGGTTGAAAGACCAAGTATGGAAACCCCGTATTAGTTCTCTTATTGGCCAATCATTATGAACAGGTTCCGAAAACTATAGTCTATCACTATTAGTTAGGTACCACACTTCAAGGGCCCTAAAGAATGATTTATGAATGAAAGTTATTAAATAGAATATTGCATTTAATGATTTATGAGATGTGCATATGTGTTATTTGTTATTGCATCAGTTTCATCTTACTGAGCCTTTAGCTCATTAGATTCATGTGATGCAGGTGGAAATGTACAGGTTTAGGGGTTGACTGAGTCTCTAGAGCGGCCGGACAGAGATTTGTTCATATGCCATGCTTCAACCTGTTTTGTAGTTTATTTTGAAAACTCTGTTTTGTTTTTAAATAAGCCGCTCTGTTATGGTTTTGTAAACAGATGTACTCAGTTTTGATATATGTATATGGTGTGTTTAAAATGATTCAAGTTCTTTCTCTTATAGCTAAAAATGGGAACTTTTATACAAAAAAAAACCATAACTCTAGTAAAGATGAAAAATTAAGATTTCTTGACTTAACTATATCAACTTGTTTAGGCTCTGCAGTTAGGTTAAGGGGTGTTATAGTTTATGGTATCAGAGCGAGGTTTAGTCGTTCTTGTAGACAGAAGAAGGCATATGAACACATCCTGGCTGGGAAACTTGGTCAACTACTTGTTTATTTGCTTTTATGTTTATTTGTTTTATGTTCATTTGATTATATTTCATTCCATGTTATTGTCATGATTATGCATTTATTATTGGCTAATGAATGGAATGAGACTGGGCAATGCATATCAGGTCATGGCACTAAAAAGGAAGACAATGGATGATCATGAGGGTAATCATAGTGTGGTGGACAATTTGACTGATCTCATTCAACAACAAACTAGAATGCATGGTGAACAGATACAACAATTGCTAGATATGCAACAAAGAACCCAAGAACAGAATCAACGCCCTCCTCCACCACAAGCTCGATAGGATCCTTCACAGGCTGTATATGAGAAGTTTAGAAAGATGGAACCGGTTGATTTTAATGGTGGGTCTGATCCCATGGTTGCAGAGGAATGGGTGAAATCTTTGGACACTATCTTTGACTACATGTGAATTGATGATGCTGAGAAGGTACTCTGTGCATTTTTCTTGTGTGAAGAAGGATGCTAGAACTTGGTGGGAAGGAGCTAAACTTGCAGTGAATATGGAAGAACTAACTTGGGAGAGGTTTAAAACAATCTTTTATGATAAGTATTTCACCAGAGATACTAGGTCACTTAGAGTAAAGGAATTCTTGGAGTTAAAACAAGGAGGGATGTCTGTATGTGATTATGTGAGAAAATTTGAACAGGGTTGCAAGTATGTACCATACATTGCCAGAGACAACAATAAGAAGATGGATCATTTCTTGAGGGGCCTTAATCCTGAAATTAGAAGAGATGTGAGAATGTCTTCAGTAACAGAGTTTAGAGAACTGGTGGACAAGGCTTTGATGGCTGATTTAGATGAGAAAGAGATTGAAAAATTCCAACAACAAAAGAAGCAAGTATTCACTCCAAGAAATCTAAACCAGTGGAAGAAAGGAGAGCAAAAATTAAGCCAAGGGAATGAAAAGCGTCCTAGAGTTGGACAGACTTCTTCTACAATTGAAAGGCCTAAATGTACTAAGTGTGGGAAAAATTATTTTGGGGAATGCTATAGTGGTACTAATCGTTGCTTTAAGTGTAAAAAGCCTGGACATATAGCAAAGGATTGCCCAACAGTATAGGGAAAGTTCAGGGGAGAGTGTATGCAATGACACAAGAACAAGCTGATGCAGATGCTTCCGTAGTCATAGGTACTATTTTAATTTCTGGATACCTGCAATTGCATTGATAAATTCTGGATCTACGCATTCATTTGCATCATGTGCATTTGTGAGAAAATTGGGCATTACACCAGATTTATTAAAAGTAAGGTACAGTGTGACTGTTCCATCTGGGGAAGAAATGGATTCCAACCAAATGTTAAGGGCTTGTTCTATTCAGATTAGTGATAGGACTCTCTATGCAGATCTTGTTGTTTTATCGATGCCAAATTTTGAGGTTATTCTGGGTATGGATTGGCTTACCAAATATCATGCAACAATTGATTGTAACAAGAAGATTGTGATTTTTCAGCCACCTGGGGAAGAATAGTTTATGTTTAATGGTATCTCATTCTCACGGTCCTTACCAATTATATCTACTTTGAAAGCTCAAAAGATGTTGAATAAAGGTTGTGTTGGGTATTTGGCAAGTGTTCTGGACACCTCAGTTGAAGTACAATTAAAGCTAGAAAATGTAGATGTGGTTCAAGAATTTGTTGAGGTATTTCCAGATGATTTACCTGGACTACCACCGAATCGAGAGATCAAATTTGTGATTGATGTTATGCCAGGAACTACTTCTATTTCTAAGCACCATACCGAATGGCACCAACAGAATTGAAAGAGTTAAAAGTTCAATTGCAAGAATTGCTTGATAAGGGTTTTATTCGCCCTAATTATTCTCCTTGGGAGCACCTGTGTTGTTCGTGAAAAAGAAGGATGGTACATTGCGGTTGTGCATTGATAATAGAGAGTTGAATAAGATAACAGTCAAGAATAAGTATCCACTCCCAAGAATAGATGATTTGTTTGATCAATTGCAGGGAGCATCTGTATTTTCTAAGATTGATTTGCGTTCTGGGTATCATCAATTGAAGATCAAGGAAGAAGACATACCAAAGACTGCATTCCGAACAAGGTATGGACATTATGAATTTCTAGTGATGCCTTTCGGTTTAACCAATGCCCCTGCAGCTTTTATGGATCTAATGAATAGGGTGTTCAAGCAATATCTCGATAAATTTGTGATTGTGTTTATTGATGACATCCTAATTTATTCACGTGATAAAGAAGAGCACAAGGAACATTTGAAGATTGTGCTGCAAGTTCTTAAAGAAAAACAGTTGTATGCTAAATTCAAGAAGTGTGAGTTTTGGTTTGAACAAGTGGTATTCCTAGGTCATGTAGTATCAAAGAATGGTATTTCTGTTGATCCGAGCAAGGTAGAAGCTGTCATTAAGTGGCCAACACCAACAAATGTATCAGAAGTAAGAAGTTTCTTGGGATTAGCAGGGTACTATCGACGATTTGTTCAGGGTTTTCAAAGATAGCAACTCCAATGACAATGTTGACAAGAAAGAATGTGAAGTTCTTGTGGACCAATGCTTGTGAAAGAAGTTTTGAAGAACTGAAACAAAAATTGACTACAGCTCCTGTTCTTACCATTCCAACTGGAATTGGTGGATTCGTGGTGTGTAGCGACGCTTCAAAAAATGGTTTGGGTGCTGTTTTGATGCAAAATGGGAAGGTAATAGCCTATGCTTCAAGGCAATTGAAGGAATATGAAAAGAATTATCCAACCCATGATTTCGAACTTGCTGCTGGTTTTGCCTTGAAAATTTGGAGACATTATTTGTATGGTGAGAAGTGTGAGATATACACAGATCATAAGAGTTTGAAGTACTTCTTTACCCAAAAAGAGTTGAATATGAGACAAAGAAGATGGTTAGAACTTGTGAAGGATTATGATTGTGTGATCAACTATCATCCTGGTAAAGCGAATGTGGTTTTAGATGCATTGAGCAAAAAATCCACGTCTTCTCTTTTTGTTATACAAAAGTCAATATTACTGGATTTGTAGAGATTAGAGCTTGAAATTGTACCTAAAGGGAAAAAGTGTTTGTTGTCAGCCTTAGTGTTGAGACCTGTACTTCAAGATAGAATTAGAGATGGTCAATAGGTGGACACGCATTTGTGTAGATTGAAAAGAATGATTGAGGTTGAAAGAGGCCAGACTTCTCTATTACTGATGATGGATTATTCGATATAAAGGAGACTGTGTGTGCCGTTTGACAAGGCCATGAAAGGAGAATTTAGAAGAAGCTCATACTACTCTTACTCAGTACACCCAGGTAGCACAAAAATGTATAAGGACTTACAACAACATTATTGGTGGCCTAAAATGAAGAGATACAGCAAAATTTGTGGCTGAATGTCTAACTTGTCAACAAGTTAAGATTGAACATCAAAGACCATGAGGGTTGTTGAAGCCTTTATTGATTCCAGAGTGGAAATGGGAGCACATTACAATGGACTTTGTGCTTGGATTACCTAGAACACAAAAGGGGTATAATTCCATATGGGTGATTGTTGATAGATTAACTAAATCAGCCCATTTCCTTCCAGTGAAATCCACATACAATATGGACCAGTATGCTCAACAATATATTAAAGAGATAGTCAGGTTACATGGGGTGCCAGATTTAATAGTGTCTGACAGAGATCCTAAGTTTACATCTACATTTTGGAGAGCTTACACAGTGCCATGGGAACAAAACTTGCATTCAGTACAGCATTTCATCCACAAAGTGACGGGCAATCAGCAAGGGTTATTCAGATATTAGAGGATATGTTAAGAGCTTGTGTGCTAGATTTTCAAGGGAGTTGGGATGCAAAACTTCCATTAGTGGAGTTTACTTATAATAATAGCTACCAATCAACAATTGGAATGGCGCCTTATGAAGCATTGTATGGAAGGAAATGTAGATCTCCAGTTCATTGGGATGAAGTTGGAGAACGAAGCCTACTTGGTCCAGAAATAGTTCAACATACCGCTAAGGTAGTGGAGAAGATACGAGAGAGAATTAAGATTGCACAGAGTAGATAGAAAAGTTATGCAGATAAACGGAGAAAAGATCTAGAGTTTGCCATTGGGGATCATGTGTTCTTAAAAGTAGCTCCCATGAAAGGTGTTATGAGATTTGGAAAGAAAGGAAAACTCAGTCCAAGGTATGTCGGCCCATTCGAGATTCTCGAAAAAGTTGGTGATAAAGCTTATAGAGTGGCCTTACCTCCATCATTATCTACTGTTCACAATGTTTTCCATGTGTCTATGTTGAGAAAGTACATTTCAAACCCTTCTCATGTGTTAAGTTATGAACCGTTGGAATTGACTCATGATTTAGCCTATGAAGAGAAACCAGTGCAAATTCTAGATCAGAAGGAAAAAGAGTTGAGAACGAAAAAGATTCGACTTGTTAAAGTATTATGGAGGAATCATTCTGTAGAAGAGGCCACATGGAAAGAGAAGAAGAAATGCAGAGCAAGTATCCGGAATTATTTACTACGTCAAATTTCGAGGACGAAATTTTTATAAGGAAGGAAGGATTGTAATGCCCAATTCTCAATTCTCTTCTACATAGCCAATAATAAGCATTTTATATGAATGTGCATCTAATCAATGTGCATTATTGATTATGGCATACAAATAGCATGATTGCACGAACATGAATAATTGTTATTATATGCTTCAGTTATGATTTAACATGCATTAGTACATGAAATATGAGATCAAACTTTCATTTCTTGATTTAACATATTCCTTAAGTGCCCTTTTTGCAGTGAAAAGCTCGGTATCTCGGTTAAGAAAGATTGATGTGTTGAATGACCATGAAATGAATTATTTGTATTGCTCCATACTAGTTATATGCTAAAGTGATTAATTGCCTAAAATTTACTTGAAATATATTACATTGGCTAAGAACTAAAAGTATGCACAATGGTGCAATTTGATTGGTTGGTTGACTAGGTTGCATAAAACCATTCTAAACCGCATTGCACTTGATTATAACACCAAAGCATCAATTTTTGTCATCTCCTTAGCCCATGAACGTGGCTTTTGGCATGAGAAGACACCAAGCATGATGCAACCAATCATCACCCTCCACTTACCTCTCTTTGAAAGGTCAAAGAAATCATTTTCATCCATATTTCTTGTGGAAGCACCTCAAAAATGACCAGCCCTTATTCTCCTAAGTTTCTCCCAAATTTCTACACTCTCATACTCACAAAAGTTGAATTCAATCCATAGAAATCCATAGAACACAAGCTAGAACAAGTTTCCATCCTTTTAAGCTTGAAAACCGTTGATTTTGAAGCTTAAATCCAACTTAATCAAGGTATATTCTTTTTCAATGTTTCTTATGATGAATTTGTAGTATCTTGGATGGTTACATGTTTTAGTATGCTTTTGTATGATTGAAAACTTAAGTAAGTTACACTTGAAGCCAAAACCAAGCTAGTTAAGCTAATTTTTAGCAAAATTGATAGTCTTGTGAAATTGTTTATTTTACTTGTTTCTATTGATTTTGTAATGCTTATATTGTGTTTGGAAGTTTCTTTGAATGATTGAAAACAATAGCAATTAGTTTGCTTAATTGAAGGTTAGAATCAATTTAAGTTAGAATCAAGTTTACGTCATTTTAATTCGGATTGTGTTCATGTTTTAGGGGCTGCCCTAATAATTATGTTTGAATTATTAGTTATTTAATGACTGCCCTAATGTTTAATGTCTTGAATTAGTAGTAAAATATGGAGTATGCATTGTTTTTAAGGTTATATAATTGATATGTAATTCTTTACAAAAGATTGAAAAGTGTATATAAACTTTAACTAGAATAGACTAAATGATTTATAAAAAGGATATTAAATGGTACATGATTTGATTATGTTAGGCCTTTAACACATCCTATCTTCCAAAGAGATTGGCCTTTTCACCTAGCACAAAGTGGACTTGAGGTAAGTTGAAGCTTTCATTTGGTGTATCACAAGAATCATATAATGTTTGTTCATGTTTTAATGTGATTGTTGTTGTTTGTCAAATGATGTAATGTTTGATGCATTTATGGTTTATGAAGCATGACACTATTAAGAATATAATGAGGTTTTTGAAAATGAAGTATGGTACTTGATTGATGGTCGGGTAGACAAGGGACGCGGGAGGGACCGGCGGACCCAACAAATGGTGGCAAATACTTGAGGTTGAAAAACCAGTATAGGAAAGCCACAATGAATGAGATAGAATACGGCTAATACCTGAGGTTGAAAGACCAAGTATGGAAACCCCGTATTAGTTCTCTTATTGGCCAATCATTATGAACAGGTTCCGAAAACTATAGTCTATCACTATTAGTTAGGTACCACACTTCAAGGGCCCTAAAGAATGATTTATGAATGAAAGTTATTAAATAGAATATTGCATTTAATGATTTATGAGATGTGCATATGTGTTATTTGTTATTGCATCAGTTTCATCTTACTGAGCCTTTAGCTCATTAGATTCATGTGATGCAGGTGGAAATGTACAGGTTTAGGGGTTGACTGAGTCTCTAGAGCGGCCGGACAGAGATTTGTTCATATGCCATGCTTCAACCTGTTTTGTAGTTTATTTTGAAAACTCAGTTTTGTTTTTAAATAAGCCGCTCTGTTATGGTTTTGTAAACAGATGTACTCAGTTTTGATATATATATATGGTGTGTTTAAAATGATTCAAGTTCTTTCTCTTATAGCTAAAAATGGGAACTTTTATACAAAAAAAAAACCATAACTCTAGTAAAGATGAAAAATTAAGATTTCTTGACTTAACTATATCACTTGTTTAGGCTCTGCAGTTAGGTTAAGGGGTGTTACATATTCTGAGATAAGAATATAAAGGTGCTTTGCCAAACCACATCTCATGCGGGGTTTTAGGCACTGACTTTGAAGGTACTACATTTAGTATCCTCACAATCGTGTGGAGAGCGTAGCCCCAAAAGGAAATGGGGAGGTCGGTGAAGCTCATCATGGAACGCACGATGTCCAATAAGGTACGATTTCTCCTTTCGGCTACCCCATTATGCTGAGGTGTGCTGGGTGGAGTCCACTTTGAGAGAATCCCATTATCTTTAAGGAAGTCTAGAAAATTCAAACTTAAGTATTCTCCTCCTCGATCGGATCAAAGAGTTTTAATACTAAGTCCTAACTGGTTCTCTACTTCATTCTTATACTCTTTGAACATTTCAAAGCTTTCGAATTTGTACTTCATACGATATAAATATCCAAATCGTGTATAATCGTCTGTAAATGTGATGAAGTATGAGAAACCTCCCCTTGCATTAACCTTTAGTGGCCCACAAACATACATATGAATTAACTCCAAAAGGACTAGTGGCGCATTCTGGGTGACTTATGAATGGCGCTTTGGTTATTTTCCCTTTTAAACAAGATTCACAAGTCAGTAAATCATCTAATCTATTAAGACTTAATGAACCTAAGATAACTAACTTGTTCATCCTACCTTTTAAAATATGACCTAGGCGTGCATACCTTAACGTAGCATTTTCTACATGATCGAGCTTTCTTTTGTTACTTTGTTGAACTTGTAAAATTATTAGCTGTGTATCTAATACATATAGTCCATTATTTAATGTACCCAATGCAACTAAAGAACCATTCTTTAAAGCATTTAACTTTCCATTCTCAAAGAAAAATTTAAAACCGTTTTGATTAAGTACAGGAACATAAATAATGTTTTTTAATAAATTGGGTACATAATAACATAGATATAATACAAGATGAGAATTACCTAAGTCTAACTTCACATTTCCCTCTTCCTTGGCCTCAATGGTTGAGCCATTCCCAAGGCAAAGTAGGAGCTCCCCTCTACTTAGTTTCCTTCTTCTTTCCATCGCCTGCAATACATTGCAAAGATAAGAACCACATGTGATATCAAATACCCATGAGGAAGAATTTACGGAAACATTAAGTTCAACAAAATACATACTGCTTCCCAAGCTAGCAAGGTAAGCTTTGCAGTTGCGCTTCCAATGGCCAGGCTTACCATAGTAGAAGCATTTTTTATCCGACTTGTTGACTTTTGAATGTTTCTTGACTCCTCCCATAGTCTTCATAGGTTGTTTCCCTTTCGAAGAAGAACCTTTCTTCTTCATCCATTTCTTCTTGCCCTTCGGGCCATTAGATTTGGATGAGGAGGCAACCATTAATGGCTTTTCTTTTTTCATTGTGGCCTCCGTTGTGACCAGCATATTAACCAATATGTTAATCATCATTACTTATTTTAACATGTTGAAGTTCATAATAAATTGGTCAAATGAGGGTGGAAGAGATTGTAGGATCAAAACCACATAAAGGTTATTGTCCATAATCACATCTAATGTGGTGAGCTTTTCGATGAGTCCAATCATCTTAAGTCCGTGTTCATGGACATTTGACCCTTCCACCATCCTTATATGGAAAAGTTCATTAGAAGTCGCATACCGCTCATATCTTGATTCTACACTATATAATTCTTTTAAGTGTAGCATGATATTAGCGGCATGCCCCATGTGATCATGAGACTTCTGAAGCTCATTCGACATGGAGGCCATCATCAAGCACCACGCTTGAAGATCATCATCTACCCACTTTTAGATTGTCTCACATTCCTCAATGGATGCTTCTTCCAGAACAACATCTATTGGACTTTGCTCGAGAACATAAGTTATCTTTTCAAAGTCAAGAACAATTTTGAGGTTCCTTAACTAATCGGAATAGTTTGGCCCAGTAAGTTTGTTAGTTTCCAAAATTGTGGCAAATGGATTTTTAGCCATTTCAGTTGAATTTCAAAAGAAATCTGAAAAATGACGATGAAGAGAATATCAACATTTAATAGATCAATATTATAAACATGATTATGGTCTTCAATCATGAGTTACCTCCTACTATTTATTCAAATTTTATGCCCTCTCATAAAATTAAGGAAATCCAATTTCCTAGCGGGTTTCAAGCCCTCCGACAACATCTCATGGACCCACGACTTGTGAGACATCCACTAATATGATTCCAAGGTAGGTAACGTTTACCAATTACATCACTATGTAACCCTAAAAAATGTTTCACCTCACCGTTCGTATAGACCCATGACTCATGCGACATCTATATTACTTAGCGTTAAGTCATTAACCCACCAATCTTGATTCAATGATAATTGATCATGAACGTTCCATGACTCGTGAGATAATGCCACAATCAAATTATCAAAGAATCCGATTACATCTTATGTATAAGGAGATGATGATCCCCATTCCCCCAAAAAATACCCCACGACTCATGTGATGGCATTTTCTAGTGATCGGTTCTCCTAATCATACTCCTATTGGTAGAGGGCAAGGTTGATTAAATCTCATTTCAAGTCATCATTTTAATTGACTTAATATTGATTAACTTGAACATTTCAAGTAAGGGATTTTGGTTTGCAAGACCTCATCACATTTTAATTATCTTGTTTAGGTGATCTACCCTAACATACATCAACATACATCATAAGGATAAATAACCATAAGATAATATAAAACCTAGCATGCCAATCTACCACATGGATGATCTTGAGCCCTCGATCACATGATGTACATAGTGCATCACATAATTGAATTATTAGGTAAGAATTAAAAGGGAAATCCCATCTATTACATGCATCACCATGCATACATGGCCTTTAATGCCTTGAACTCTTCACTCTCTTCTCCAATGCTTCACGGAAGGGCCTCCAAAGCAAAAGAAAAGAAAGACCTCACCTCCTAAGCAACTCTACTCTCATTATAAAGGAGAAAAAAGGCATACAAGCCCCATTTAATTACAAACCATAATAATCAAATTGAATAAAACCATTTTATAGGCTCAAGATCATCATGTCCATCCATTCAACATTCATTCATTCATCACATAAATAACATGAATGTTAAATTTACCAAGTAGACTTAATATAGATTAATCACACTTTGAATCAAGTAATGAAACTAAGCATAAAAAACTAATAAATAATTTGAAAAAAAAATATTTTGTGCATCCAGACAATCCAAAAATTGTATAACACTTATACAATGGAAACTAAACAAAATAAACACAAAAATAGGATCAAATTACATCTCTAAAATCAACATGAGTCAAAAAACAAATTTCATACACCGTTCAGAATAGTAATGTGTATAGCACCAAGAACAGTAACATGAATAGTAATGTGCAATCAGACGATCTGATTTTAATTTTGTAAAATTTTCTATATTCGTAGACTTGTTTTAAATATTTTGAAACAACGAAACCAATTTTCAAAGTGCTAAAAAATTCAAGATTTTTTATTTTCTATAATGTGTCAAAAATCGAGCAAAAATTCAATCGCATTGAATTGTAATCACTAAATCTTATTTAGCAACTTGTATAATCAACATCATACAACAACTATTTCATGATTCCCTACTCATCACATGAATTAAACATGAAATTCAATAGATCATCAATATATGAATCATTCAAAACTTAATCCAATTAAGTGTGGTATGAGATGGCTTTGATACCACTTGAAGGATCTAGGCGATATTTATGCGGGAAATCAAAAGGTTTGATTGGATAGATTTCAAAAATTTTGATCCAATCACAATATCATATAGATCTACCCGGATCTCATAATACCTGTAACACCCCTTAACCTAACTGCAGAGCCTAAACAAACTGATACAGTTAAGTCAAGAAATGTTAATTTTTCATCTTTACTAGAGTTATGGTTTTTAATAAAAGTTCCCATTCTTAGCTATAAGAGAAAGAACTTGAATCATTTTTAACACACCATATACATATATCAAAACTGAGTACATCTGTTTACAAAACCATAACAGAGCGGCTTATTTAAAAACAAAACAGAGTTTTCAAAATAAACTACAAAACATGTCGAAGCATGGCATATGAACAAATCTCTGTCCGGCCGCTCTAGAGACTAGTCAACCTCTAAACCTGTACATTTCCACCTGCATCACATGAATCTAATGAGCTAAAGGCTCAGTAAGGTGAAACTGATGCAATAACAAATAACATATATGCACATCTCATAAATCATTAAATGCAATATTCTATTTAATAATTTTCATTCATAAATCATTCTTTAGGGCCCTTGAAGTGTGGTACCTAACTAATAGTGATAGACCATAGTTTTCGGAACCTGTTCATAATGATTGGCCAATAAGAGAACTAATACGGGGTTTCCATACTTGGTCTTTCAACCTTAGGTATTAGCCGTATTCTATCTCATTCATTGTGGCCTTCCTATACCGGTTTTTCAACCTCAAGTATTTGCCACCATTTGTTGGGTCCGCCGGTCCCTCCCGCGTCCCTCGTCTACCCGACCATCAATCAAGTACCATACTTCCTTTTCAAAAACCTCATTATATTCTTAATAGTGTCACGCTTCATAAACCATAAATGCATCAAACATTACATCATTTGACAAACAACAACAATCACATTAAAACATGAACAAACATTATATGATTCTTGTGATACACCAAATGAAAGCTTCAACTTACCTCAAGTCCACTTTGTGCTAGGTGAAAAGGCCAATCTCTTTGGAAGATAGGATGTGTTAAAGGCCTAACATAATCAAATCATGTACCATTTAATATCCTTTTTATAAATCATTTAGTCTATTCTAGTTAAAGTTTATATACACTTTTCAATCTTTTGTAAAGAATTACATATCAATTACATAACCTTAAAAACAATGCATACTCCATATTTTACTACTAATTCAAAATATTAAACATTAGGGCAGCCATTAAATAACTAATAATTCAAATATGATTATTAGGGCAGCCCCTAAAACATGAACACAATCCGAATTAAAATGACGTAAACTTGATTCTAACTTAAATTGATTCTAACCTTCAATTAAGCAAACTAATTGCTATTGTTTTCAATCATTCAAAGAAACTTCCAACCACCATATAAGCATTACAAAATCAATAGAAACAAGTAAATTAAACAATTTCACAAGACTATCAATTTTGCTAAAAATTAGCTTAACTAGCTTGGTTTTGGCTTCAAGTGTAACTTACTTAAGTTTTCAATCCTACAAAAGCATACTAAAACATGTAACCATCCAAGATACTACAAATTCATCATAAGAAACATTGAAAAAGAATATACCTTGATTAAGTTGGATTTAAGCTTCAAAATCAACGGTTTTCAAGCTTAAAAGGATGGAAACTTGTTCTAGCTGTGTTCTATGGATTCCTATGGATTGAATTCAACTTTTGTGAGTATGAGAGTGTAGAAATTTGGGAGAAACTTAGGAGAATAAGGGCTGGTCGTTTTTGAGGTGCTTCCACAAGAAATATGGATGAAAATGATTTCTTTGACCTTTCAAAGAGAGGTAAGTGGAGGGTGATGATTGGTTGCATCATGCTTGGTGTCTTCTCATGCCAAAAGCCACGTTCATGGGCTAAGGAGATGACAAAAATTGATGCTTTGGTCTTATAATCAAGTGCAATGCGGTTTAGAATGGTTTTATGCAACCTAGTCAACTAACCAATCAAATTGCACCATTGTGCATACTTTTAGTTCTTAACCAATGTAACATATTTCAAGTAAATATTTAGACAATTAATCACTTTAGCATATAACTAGTATGGAGCAATACAAATAATTCATTTCATAGCCATTCAACACATCAATCTTCCTTAACCGAGATACCGAGCTTTTCACTGCAAAAAGGGCACTTAAGGAATATGTTAAATTAAGAAATGAAAGTTTGATCTCATATTTCATGTACTAATGCATGTTAAATCATAACTGAAGCATATAATAACAATTATTCATGTTCGTGCAATCATGCTATTTGTAAGCCATAATTCAATAATGCACATTGATTAGATGCAAATTCATGCAAAATGCTTATTATTGGCTATATAGGAGAGAATTGAGAATTGGGCATTACAATACCACACTATATTGTATGAAATCAAGAAAAGAGGAAGAATATTACCTCAAGATGAACTTCTTGATTGAAGATGATGATGATGATCCTTAGCTTTTATGATACCCGAGCCTCTTACTACTCACATGGCCAAATATGATTCATGCATTACATGTTAATTTTATATGCTATTTGCATTTCTATTGACATTGCATAATTTATTTCATTTTATACGACATTCTTGAATATTAAACTTAATTCTGAAGCTCTTGCACGGTATTAGTTATTGAATTTCTTAATCTAAGTAGTTGATTTTATATTGAAATAAGAAGAAAATGGGGTGGATCAATATTAGATATAGATGGGATATATAGGTTATAATTTTGGAAGTGCTAAAAGTGTTACTAGTAACCTTATACAGTTTAATTTAATTTGATCAAGTTATTTCAAAAGTATATATTTGTAAATTAGCATACTTGGGATATTGGACATGATATAATATGATTTAAGTGTCATATTACAATGCCCATATGTGCATATGATTTTAGAAATGCAAACTAGATAATTCTTTAAGAATCAGATGCGAATCGGTTTGGAGATCGAATGAACGGACATAGGAATTACCTATGGGAATGAATGGTGATTAAGATAGGTTGAAACCAAATAAAAATAGGTGAGACACACAAGATTAGGGCTTCAAGATATGGGAGAAAATCAGATTTGCCATTTACTTGCCACCTCATGCTTTCTTATTAAGCTTAAGCTAACATCTCAAGCTAACACCTCAAACCCTTCACCCTTAAGCAATGACCAGACCCTCATTTCAGCCATTTTCATCTTCCAAACACACACCTTAAGGTCTCCAAGTGATCCAAATTGATTCCAAGTTGAAATAAAAGCAAGAAAAGCAAAGGAGAAGTGATTACCATCAAGTTAACCTCAAAATCTGTATAGGTAACACTTATCTACGATTTTGCCTTTGGTTTTTAGATTATTATGAATGGTTTTATTATTTATTAAGCTTTCAATATCTCTTTGGGCTATTTTGTTGGCTTGTTATATTCTGAGTTTGTTGTATTATATTTTGAGACGAGTACTATATTTCACTTTTAAAACCTTACTGCAAACAAGTATGTAAATATTGTGGTCATTATGGGTGTTGTATTTTTATATAAATATTGATCTTGCTACATACATGACATATGTGAGAAATTATTTTAAACAAGGTTGTGTGTGTAAAAAGTGATTTATCATTTCTTAATGTATTACAAAAAAAAATATCACACATACACAGGTTCTATTATGTTAAATTATACTTTATTTATAATTATTGAGTAGTAGGTGTTTCAGATGCCGAGTCTAATTAGCATGTCGGGTGCTACTTTAACTGTCGCGGCCTAAATAAATAGTGCATTTGGAGCCATGGCCCAAAAATAATGCGCTTGAAGCTGCAGCCCCAACGTAAAAATTACAAAACTAAAAGTTTCAAGTCGTGGCTCTATTATGCATAACAGAAAAATATTCTCTAGCGGGATTTTGATGACAAGGGCCAAAAAAGGCTCATTGTGGCATATTTCTTATTTTTCACACCTTAGATATAGTACATACACCACACACACCATGTGACCCCCTGTTAGACATGCTATGCACACACAATTACATCACACTAATGAGAGATACGCATATGCTTACATATAATTTTTGAAACAACACATAAAAGACACAACATTCAACACACAATTGAACACACACCCACTCTACACCAAAATTCTAATACACATTTTCTCTCCATCCAAAACACCCATTCTTCCTTATTTCTCCACACACTACACCAAAAAACACACACACCCATCATCAAGGAGTTGGAGATTCAAGACAAAGGGAAGAAAGAGCTGCTTTGGGTAAGAAAAAACTAAAGCTAGAAGTAAAGACTCTCCAAAGGGGTTGTAACTTTTACTTTAGTTTTGTTTTAATTTTGTTTAATTCTAAAGAATATTGTAAAGGCATGATCTTGTGAAACAAGTGTTGTTTGCTTTATTCCATTATGATCTACACTTAACTTTGCCAAGTCTTGGAAAGCTGTTTCTATAAAGTTGTGAAATGTTAACTTGTATGTGATCTGGGTGATTGTTGATTTCGTCATGAGCATGCACTATGTTCGTAATGCTTCTTGAAATTTTTCCAGTTTTGAGACAAACCTTGTTGTTGTGATTTCAGTGTCACAACAAGTGCTCGCATAGTGTAGGTCATGGGCTAGGTCACTATAAGGATCTAGGAGTTAGCACACGCAGTAGTCTTAAACTTGACCATCAAAAGATATAATTAATTTAATAGTTAAATTAATTCATCCAATTAAATAACATGATTATTTGATTAGACCTAATTAAGATTAGGGGATCTTTTAGGAGTAATTTAATAATTGATTGGATTAATTAATTAATGGACTTCAAATTAATTTAAGAGTTAAGTTAATTTAACTAACATAAATAATTTCATTATTTATATTGGGCTTATATAATTAGGTAGTCAACTAGAACTAATTTGATGGTGCTTAATTAATTGAGATTAATTAATTGGAGAGCCTAATCATTAATGGGCTTGTAGGAGAAACCCATTGGTGTCTATTATGAAATAAAGATTCCATGTCTTGGACAAGAACCAATTAGGACTTTGAGTCTTAATAGGAAACTAATCCAAGACATGTCTTTGAAAGAAACAAACAAAGCTTCTTTTGTTTCCCTCAGTTGGTTTTAGACTAATCAAAACTCATTAATTCGTTCTATCACAAGTTGATATTGGAATTAATCTTCACTCCCAAAGTTTTAGATAGAAACAAGGGCTTGATATCTTCTAGCAGGGTATAAAAACTGTGATCTTGCTCATTGTGTGGATACTGTCAGAGGGAAGATGCATGAATTCCTATAGCGAAGTATTTCTGAATTGTGCCAGATTTGAATTGTTCAAATCCTCATTTATTGTCGGAGTGCACTTAAAGGTATAATATCCAACTCTATTTTGTTTTAGTTAAATAAAAATATCTGGGAGTAATTGAAAATAACATCAAATTCGAGAGCAATTGTATAAACATTATATACATTGTTTTATAATTTTTTTAATTTTAGTTGCGCTAAGTCCTGCAATTTTGTGAACTCAAAAACATTCATGTAATAGATATGATCTATTTTAAACTCAATTATTACCCTTAGATTGACCTTAAATACACTTTTGCTTGACTAGATCACATATGAAAGACTTATGATCATCCCATTATGTATGTATAGGATATGGTTGCATAGGTTTATTAAATGTTTTCCTATGATTACACATGAAATCATTGGGAATAATGCAATATTAAATTAACAATTTAAATAAAATGATGAGGCCTTGGCAGAATGAAACCCTCACTTAAAATTATTATAAGTTCAAGAATTTACTTTAAATTCTATATTAAGCGTAAATGGGCAATAGTGGGCGTGGTATAATCGCCCAAGCCTTAAATCAAAAATAGTTAGCATGTGAAATACTATCACATGTAGTCCGTTGGCCACGAGTCATGGGATGTGTTAAATGGAGGTAATAGTTGTGACCACTACAAGCATGGATATGCCCATGGGGTAAGAGGGCTAAAGGTGTTGGCCACGAGTCATAGGATATATTTTAGTTAGATGCTTATGTGGATGTTTGATGGGTCACACTTCACATTTAGTACCATATGGGCTCATAAAATTGGGTTTTATGGGAAGTAGTGAGGTAAAATATTTTGAGTATTACATGGGAATTCAATTATAAAGTTAATTAAAGTCCTTAATATACATGAATAAATTTTTGAATGTATGCATATTTTTTGCCTCGCATTTTTTGTAGATACTTGATTTACAAATGGCTAAAAATCAACTAGCATACATTTTTTACACTAACGAACTCATGGGTCCTAACTATGTCAACTAGCTGAGAAACTTTTGGGTTGTTCTCAAGTTTAAAAGCAGGCCTTATGTCCTTTTTGCTACTGGCTTCGCCGATGGATGCCATTGAGGATGAACTTGCAGAACATCATAAGCATATTGACGATGATCTGGAAGCTTGATGCTATATAATAACATCTATGTCAAACAAGTTACAAAGGCAACATGAGGGTTTGGCACATGCTGCCGATATCCACATTTATCTAAAGAAATTATATGGAAAACATACAAGGCTAGTTAGATACTAGACATCTAAGGAGCTTCTTTGATGACGTATGATGGAGGGCTCTTTGGCCCATAACCATAGACTTAAGATGATAGCCTTGATGGAAAGACTCAAGTCCCTTGGAGTCATTATGGATAATGAACTCTATGTGGACCTCTTTCTATAGTCCTTACCACCCTCCTTTGATTCTTTTGTGGTGAACTTCAACATGCATAAAATAGAGACTAGCCATGCTGACTAGTTTACATGTTGAAGACATCCACCATAAAAATGGAGAAGTTTGTCTTGCTAATTAGCTCTTCATACCAACCTAAGACTAAAAATTCAAAAAAATGGAAGAAGAAGTGTTCTTTTAAGAAGGCTAAGAGCTTGAAGACCTCTGGTGGAGTGAGAAAGGGTTCCAAAGCCGAGGAAAAGTGTCATTATTGTGGAAAAGTTGGGGCATTGGAAGAGGAACTACAATGATTACCTTGCAAATCGCCAGAAGAGTAATGATATGTTCTTTTTTAAATTAACCTTTAGGTTAATGATGTTTCTTAGGTATTGGGTATCGGCTATAGTGGTCATCTATGTAATGCTTTGTAGGGGATGACAAACAAGGAGCTGAGTAGGGGAGAGTGAATCTTAAGGCTTGGGAATGGGGTAAAGATTGCTACCTTAGTGATAGAAACTATCTATTTAGTGTTAGGAAATAGTGGTAGAAGCGTTTTAAATTATTGCCCTTACATTTCTGAACTAAAGAAAAATCATTATACTATTCTTGTTTAGATAGAGAGGGGTTAATATTTTTCAATAAATGATGGAAAGTGTTCCATTTATTTTGGTTTTTTTAGTTCATGTTAGAATTTTCACAAATGATTTATATACTGTCCAACCCAAAAACTTCATCTTACATATTCAATAGAGTGACAAACATAAACTAGATGATCATAGTTCCACATACTTATGGCATGCTAAACTATGTCATATCTCTAAGAAGAGAATCGATAAGTTGGCATAATTACTTGGCCTTTTGGACAAGCAAAGCAACATGTTAATCTTGCGTAAAGGGAAAAATGACCAAGTTACCTTTTGTTAAACAAGTGGAGCGTGTTGTAAATCCTTTGGATTTGATCTATAAGGATGTATGTGGGCCACTAAGTATTAGTGCCCGAGGAAACTACCACTATTTCATTACCTTTACCGAGGATTACTCAAGGTATAGGTATGTGTTTTTTTAAGATAGAAGTCCGACATCTTTGAATGGTTCAAAGAATTTAGGTAAGAAATGGAGAAACAAACTGGTGGAAGTATCAAGACTCTTTGATCTGATCGAGGATATGAGTACTTAGGCTCATAATTTCTTGATTATCTAAGGGAATGGGATTCTCTTGCAGTGAACTCTGCATATGGCTCCATTGTTGAATCATGTTGTTGAGTGAAGGAATCAAACCCTTGTTGGACATGGTTTAGTCCGTGATGAGTTTCTTTGGGCTATGCTCTGGAAATAGTGTCATTTCTATTAAATAGAGTACCAACAAAGTCGATGCCCAAAATACTATATGAGATGTGGTTGGGGAAGACCCATTCATATAGATACCTAACAGTATGGGGTTGCCCGGTTCATGTAAAGCATCTAGTAGGAGATAAGTTGGATGTTAGATCCACCTTATGCAAGATTGTGGGGTATCCAAAGGAATCTGTTGGATACTATTTCTATGACCCCTCAAAACGAAAGGTGTTTATTACTAGGAATGCCATCTTTCTTGAGAAGGAGTTTCTATTAGATAGAAAAGGTGAGGTCATAGAGCTTGAAGAAATTCAGGAGCCATAAAACAACCCACAGCAAGCAGTGGTGTCTGAACTACTGAACCACCAACATCTAACATCTGATCATCTACGTAATGTTTTGCAGGGGATGAAAAATAGGGAGTTGAGTAGTGGAGAGTGGATTCTAAGGCTTGGGAATGGGGCAAAGGTTGCTACCTTAGTCATAGAAACTGTTCACTTAGTGTTAAGAGATGGAGGTAGAAAAGTTTTAAATTATTGTCTTTACATTTCAAAACTAATAAATAGGGTCAATGTTTTCCATCAAATGATGGAAATTGTTCCATTTATTTTGGTTCTTTTTAGTTTATGTTGGAATTTTGAAAATTGATTTATATATTGTTCAATCCAACCCATAAACTCCATCTTGCGTATTCAATAAAGTGACAAATGTAAGTTAATTGATCATAGTTCCACATACTTGTGGCATGCTAGACTACGTCATATCTCGAAGAAGAGAATCGATAAATTGGTACAATTACTTGGCCTTATGGATAAGCAAGGAATGTCAACATGTGAATCTTGCTTCAAGGGAAAGATGACCAAGTCACCTTTTGTTGGACAAGTGGAGCATGCTGCAAATCTTTTGGATTTGATCAATATGGATGTATGCGGGCCACTTAGTGTTAGTGCCTGAGTAAACTACCATTATTTCATTACCTTTACCAACGATTACTTAAGGCATGGGTATGTGTATCTTTTGAGATACAAGTCCGAGTCTTTTACCAACTCCAACTATCTTCGCTATTACATATTTAACTTTTTGTGGGTGAAGATATAATTATGCTCTTGTGATAGGCATATATCTCAGATCATTCACCATACAATTAATGTCTCTATATCTTAAGTTCAAGCACTACTGCAGCAAGCTCTAAGTCATTTGTAGGATAATTCTTTTCGTTCTCATTAAGGTGTTTAGATCATAAGCAACTACTTTACCATTTTGCATCAACACACATCCCAACCTATTTTTCAAAGCATCATTATAAACTACAAAGCCTCCACTACCTGATGGAATAGAAAGAATAGGAGTTGAAGTTAACCTCAACATTTCTCACAAGCATCTGTCCATCTAAATATCACATATTTTTTGGTTAATTATGTCAAAGGATAAGCTATCTTGGAGAATCCCTCCAAAAATCCACGGTAATATCCAACTAAACCCATAAAACATCTTACTTCTGAAGGATTAGTTGGTTGTGACCAGCTATTAATAGCTTCTACTTTACTTGTATCTACAGATATTCCTACTCTTGATATTACATGTCCCAAAAATACCACTCGATCCAAACAAAATTCATATTTCTTAAATTTTATCATATAGTTGTTTCTCCTTCAGAACCTCTAAAACCATTCTCAAATGTTTACCATGCTCTTCTTCTATGGTAGAGTAAATCAGAATATCATCAATAAACATAATAACAAATCTTTAAGAAATTTTTAAATTCCCGATTGATCAAATCCATAAAAGCTGCTAGAGCATTTTTCAACCTAAACGGCATCACCAAAAATTCATAATGTCTATATCGTGTTGAATGTTGTCTTGGTAATATCATCCCAGATCGCAGATTAATTTTTGAAAGTATAAATGCACCTTAGAGCTGATCAAATTAATCTTCTATTCTAGGCAGAAGATACTTATTCTTGATTGTAACTTTAAACTCTCAGTAGTCTATACACAATCGCATTATACCATCCTTCTTACTTACAAATAGATCAGGTGCACCCCATAATGAGAAGTTAGGTCTGATAAAACCTTTATCCAATAATTCCTATATTTGTATCTTTAATTCTTTCAACTCAGTTGGTGTCATTCGGTATGGAGCTTTAGATAATGGAGGTGTTCTTGGATTTAGTTCAATGACAAACTCTATCACACAGTCTGGCGATAATTCAGGAAGATCATCAAAAAATACTTTTGGATACTCCCAAATAATTATCACATTATTAAGGATTAGATGGTGTTGTTCTTCAATGTCATAACACTAACTAAATATCCCTCACAACCACTATCCAATAATCTTTGTGCTTTCATTGCTAATATAATTGGGAATTTGGAGCTTTTTACGATTCTAATAAAGGTGAGCGGTTCCTCTCTAAGAGGTTGAAAAGTCACTGTCTATCTCTAAAAATCTATAGTAGCACGATACTTTGATAGCCAATCCATACCCAAAATTATATCATAGTCATTCCTGGTCAATACAATTAAATTAGCATAGAGTTCTCTATTTTCAATGGGAATAGCGCAATCTCATAAAACATGGTTAGTTTATTTTGAATCTCCATAAGGAATTATCAAATTATAACTGATCTCAATAGTATCAGGTACTCTACCCAGCTCTTCACATACTTAGTAGATATAAATGAGTGTGTAGCTCTAGAATCAAACAATATAAATGTTGGAATACTAAATATAGAGAATTTACCTGTTACCACTAATAGGTTCATCTCAACATCTGATCTAGTGACTTGATTGTCCACTCATATCCCTCTATTGGATAAGTTGTTGAATTTATTTTAACTGTCGTTCAACAAGCTTTGTAAGTTAATTAATGATAACATCACGATCATTATTTGGAATAGGTGTCTCTTCTCTTGGGGTTCTGGCTCCACCACTACTTTCACCCCTTATTCTCACCATGACTAGAATATTATTTATCTCTTTTATTCTGGGGCTATGCTTTGAAAACAATGGCATTTATGTTAAATAGAATACCAAGTAAGTTATTTCCCAAAACACCATATGAGATGTGGTGTGGGAAGACCCCTTCATACAAATACCTAATAGTATAGGGTTGCCCTGCTTATGTATAGTAGCTAGTAGGAGATAAGTTGGATGTTAGATCCACCTTATGCAAGTTTGTAGGGTTTCCAAAGGAATATATTGCATACTATTTCTATGACCCCTCAAAACAAAAGATGTTTGTTGCTAGGAATGCCACCTTTCTTTAGAAGGAGTTTCTATAGATAGAGAAGGTGAGGTCATAGAGCTTGAAGAAATTCAAAAGCCACAAAATGTCCCATAGCAAGCAGTGGTGTATGAACTACAGAACCACCAACATCTAACACATTTTTCACACAGACTCCTAGGAGATTTGAAAAGATCGTAAGGAGTGATATGGTCTTTTATTGGAGAACAACAAGGAGGAGCATTTTTTAGATAGTGATCTAAGAAATTATGGAAAAGTTATGTTTGACTTTGAATCAGGAAATTAGCAAGAGACCGTGCAAGTTGAGATGGACTTCATATACTCTATTATTGTATGGACTTGGTGGACCCACCACACAATATTATGTCTATTGGCTGCGAATAGGTCTACAAGTAGAAGATTGGAGTAGATGAAGAGACAGTGACCTATAAGGCACGACTAATAACAAAGGGTTATACTTAAAGAGAGAAATTGACTATGAAGAAACCTTTTCACTAGTGGCAATACCAAAATCTATTTGTATATTGGTTGTCATATTAGGGTATTATGACTATGAGATATGGTAAATGGATGTGAAGACCACCTTACTCAAAGAGAATATTGAGGAGGAGATCTATATGAGGCAACCAGAGGTTTCGTATCCATTGGGAGCGAGCAATAGGCAAGCTCTAAATATCTATTTATGGACTCAAACAAGCTTCCCAAAAGTGGAGCCTTTGAATCGACGGGGTAATCTGATCATTTGGTTTTATCAAGAATTCGAATGAATCCTATGTGATGTTTGTTGTGCTTTATGTTGATCACATCCTACTCATTAGGAATGATATAGGGATGTTGCAGTCAACAAAGGCTTGGGTATCTACTCAGTTCTCCATGCACGATTTGGGAGAAGCATCCTATATCTTGGGAATAAAGATCTATAGAGATAAAGCTGAGGACAAGTATCACTACTGTGGCAAGCCAAGGCATTAGAAGAGGAACTAGGAGTACCTTACAAGTCACCAGAAGAGTAATGGTATGTTCTTTTTCAAAGTTAACCTTTAAGCTAATGATGTTTCTTGGGTTTTGGATACCAACTATGGTGCTCATCTATGTAATGCTTTATAGGGGATGATAAATAGGGAGCTCAGTAGTAAGAGTAGATCTTAAGGCTTGGAATGGGCGAAGGTTGCTACCTTAGTCATAGAAACTATCTAATTAGCGTTAGGAGATGGAGGTAGAATAATTTTAAATTCTTGTCTTTACATTTATGAACTAATAAAGAACATTATACTATCCAGTTTAAGATAGAGAGGGTTAATGTTTTTCAATAAATAATGGAAAGTGTTCCATTTATTTTGGTTCTTTTTAGTTCATATTGAAATTTTTACAAATGATTTGTATATTATCCAACCCAAAAACTCCATCTTGCATATTCAACAAAGTGACAAGCATAAATTAGATGATCATAGTTCCACATACTTATAGCTTGGTCGACTTTGTCATATCTCTAAGAAGAGAAACGTTAAGTTGGTATAATTACTTAGCCTTAGGGACAAGCAAGGAATTTCAACATGTGAATCTTGCTTAAAGGGAAAGATGGCCAAGTCACTTTTTGTTGGACAAGTGGAGCATGCTGCAAATCCTTTGGATTTGATCCATATGGATGTATGCGGGGCACTAAGTGTTAGTGCCCGAGAAAACTACCACTATTTCATTATCTTCATTGATAATTACTCAATGTATGGGTATGTGTATCTTTTGAGACTTTGAAAGGTTCAAAGACTTTATGCAAGAAATGGAGAAACAAACTAGGGGAAATATCAAGACTCTTCGATTTGATCGAGGAAGGGAGTACTTAGACTTAGAATTTCTAGATTATCTAAGAGAGAATAGGATTCTCTTGCAGTGGACTCCACTTTTAACTCCATTGCTAAATCGGGTTGTTGAGTGAATGAATCAAACTCCTGTTCAACAAGGTTTAGTCTATAACGAGCTTTATTGGGATTTCTCTTTTATTCTGTGGCTATACTTTAGAAATGGCGACATTTCTGTAAATAGAGTACCAAGTAAGTCGGCGCCCAAAATGCCATAAAAATATTGTGTGGGAATAGCCCTTTATAGAAATACCTAACAGTATGGGGTCACCGAGCTAGTAGGAGATAAGTTAGATGCTAGATCCATATAATTAAAGTTTGTGGAGTATCCAATGGAATATGTTGGATACTATTTGTATGACCCTTCAAAATGAAAGATGTTTGTTTCTAGGAATGACACTTTACTTGAGAAGGAGTTTCTATTAGATAGAAAAGGCGAGGTAGTAGACCTTGAAGAAATTCAAGAATCACAAAACAACCCATAGCAGACAATGGTGTCTAAACCATAGAACCACCAACATCTAATACTTTTTTCACACAGCCTCCTAGGAGATTTGAAAGGATCTTAAGGAATGATATGGTCTTTTGTGGGAGAACAACGAGGAGTATTTTTTGGATAGTGATCCAAGGAATTAAGGAGAAGTAATATCTGACTTTGAATCAAGAAAATGGCAAGAGGCCATGGAAGTTGAGATGAACTTCATATACTCCACCAAGGTATAGACCTTGGTGGACCCACCACAGGGTATTATATTTATTGGCTGCAACTAGCTTTACAAGTAAAGCCTAGAGTAGTTGAAAAGATAGTGACCTATAAAGCACGACTGATTACAAAGGTGTATACTTAAAGATAAGTAATTGATTATGAAGAAACCTTCTCACCTATGGCAATGCAAAAATGTATTTGGATATTTCTTGTTATATCAACATATTACAACTATAAGATATGATAAATGGATGTGAAGACCACCATACTCAATGAGAATATTGAGGAATAGATCTATATGAGGTAGCCAGAGGGCTTTGTATCCATTGGGAGCAAGCAATAGATTCTAGAAATCTATTTATGGACTCAAACAAGCCTCCATATCAATGGGTGAATCAATTCATTTAGTTTTCTCAAGAATCCAAATGAACCCTATGTGACGTTTGTTGTGCTTTACATTGATCACATCCTACTCATTAGGAATTATATAGGGATGTTGTAGTCAACAAAGGATTGGTTATCTACTCTGTTTTCCATACCGGATCTGGGAGAAGCATCCTATATCTTAGGGATAAGGATCTACAAAGATAAAGCTGAGGACATATGCCACTACAGTGGAAAGTCGGGGCATTGGAAGAGGACTAGCAAGGAGTACCTTGCAAGTCGCTAGAAGAGTAATGGTTATTCTTATTTAAAGTTAACCTTTAGGTTAATGATGCTTCTTTGGTATTAGATACTGGTTGTGGTGCTCATCTATGTAGTTTTTTCCATGGGATGACAAATAGGGAGCTAGTTAATGGAGAGTGGATCCAAGACTTGGGAATAGGGTAAAGGTAGCTACTTTAGTCATAGAAACTGTCTACTTAGCATTAGGAGATGGAGATAGAATAGTTTTACATTCTTCTCTTTATATTTCTGAACTATTAAAGATCATTATATTATCCTATTTAGGGTGGAGAGGGTCAATGTTTTTCAGTAAATGATGGAAAGTGTTCCATTTATTTTAGTGCTATTTAGTTCATGTTGGAATTTTAACAAATGATTTATATATTGTCCAACCTTAAAACTCCATCTTACATATTCAACAAAGTGATAAACATAAATTAGATTATCATAGTTCCACATACTTGTGGCAAGCTAAACTATATCATATCTCTAAGAAAAAGAATCTATAAGTTGGCACAATTACCTGGCCTTATTGACAAGCAAGTAATGTCAACTTGTGAATCTTGGCTAAAGGGAAAGATGACCAAGTCATGTTTTGTTTGACAAGTAGAGCATGTTGCAAATCCTTTGAATTTGAATTGTATAAATGTATGTAGGCCACTAAGTGTTAGTGCCTAAGGAAATTATCACTATTTCATTACCTTTACTAATGATTACTCAAGGTATGGATATGTGTATCTTTTGAGATACAAGTTCAAAGCCTTTGCAAGGTTTAAAGACTTTAGGCAAGAAATAGAGAAACAAACTAGGGGAAGTATCAAGACTTAGAGTTTCTTGATTATCTAAGAGATGATAGGATTATCTTGCTGTGGACTCTGCCTATGACTCAACTACTCAATCAGGTTGAGGAAGGAATGAATTAAACCCCATTGGACATAGTTCAGTCCATGATGAGTTTCACTAGGATTGGTCTTTTATTCTGGGGTTATGCTCTAGAAATGGCGACATTTTTGTTAAACAAAGTACTAAGTAAGTCGTTGCCCAAAACACCATATGAGATGTGGTGTGGCAAGACCCCTTCATACAAATACCTAACAATATGGGGTTGCCCTGCTTATGTGTACCAGCTAGTGGGAGATAAGTTGGATGCTAAATCCACCATATGCAAGTTTGTGGGGTATTCAAGGGAATCTATTGGATACTATTTCTATGACCCCTCAAAACAAAAGATGTTTGTTTCGAGGAATGCCACCTTTCTTGAGAGGAGTTTCTAATAGGTAGATGAAAAGTGGAGGTCGTAGAGCTTGAAGAAATTCAAGAGCCACAAAAAGTCCCATAGCAGCTAGAGGTGTCTGAACGATAGAACCACCAATATCTAACACTTCTTTCACATAGCCTCCTAGAAGATTTGAAAGGATCTTAAGGCCACCTAAGTGATATGGTCTTTTGTTGAACAATAAGTAGAAGCATTTTTTGGATAGTGATCCAAAGAATTATGGAGAATTAATGTTTGACATTGAATCGAGAAAATGGCAAGAGGCCATGCAAGTTGAGATGGACTTCATATACTTCATTAAGGTATAGACCTTGGTGGACCCACCATTGGGTATTATATCTATTGGTTGTGAATAGGTCTACAAGCAGAAAGTTGGAGTAGATGAAGAGGTAGTGACATATAAGGCACGACTGATTACAAAGGGTTATACTTAAAGAATGAAATTGACTATGAAGAAACCTTCACACCAGTGGCAATACCAAATTCCATTCGGATATTACTTGTCGTATCAGCGTATTACACCTATGAGATATGGCAAATGCATATAAAGACCACCTTCCTCAATGAGAATATTGTGGAAGAGATCTATATGAGGCATCTAGAGATCTTCCTATCCATTGGGAGTGAACAATAGATTTACAAGCTCTAGAGATCCATTTATGGACTCAAACAAGCTTCCCAAAATTGGAGCCTCCGATTCGATGAGACAATCAAATTTTTTGGTTCCTCAAGAATCTGGATGAACCTTATGTGTATAAGAAAGTTAGTGGGAGCGCGGTGCTATTTGTTTTACTTTATCTTGATCACATACTACTTATTGGAAAAGATATAGGGATGTTGCAGTCAACAAAGTTTTAGTTATCTACTCAATTCTCCATGCAAGATTTGGGAGAAGCATCATATATCTTAGGGATAAAGGTCTATAGAGATAGACCCAAAAGGATGATCGGACTATCCCAATCCACATAAATAGATAAAATGCTAAAAATGGTTTAACATGGAAGAGTCCAAAAGGGGATTCTTACCTATGAGTCATGGGGTCTCCCTTTCAAAATCTAATGTCCGCAAAGACTCCAGAGGAAAGAAAAAGAATGACTTGCATACCATATGCATCCTCCATTGGAAAGCATTTTGTATGATATGCTATGTACACAGCCTAATGTCTCATATGCTCTGACTATCACAAGAAGATATCAGTCCAATCTAGGCAAGGAGCATTGGAGAACCATAAAGATGATCCCTAAGTACTTATAAAGGACTAAGGATATCTTATTGGTTTACAATAATGGAAAACTAAAGCTGGAAGGCTATATTAATTCCAGCTTTCAGTCTGATATAGTTGATTCCAAGTCAATGTCAGGATTTGTATTCACCCTAAATAGTAGGGTAGTTAGGTGAAAGTGTAATGTCAAATTCTCAATTCTCTCCTACATAGCCAATAATAAGCATTTTTCATCAATGTGCAATATTGAATTATATCATACAAATAGTATAATTGCATGAACATGAATAATTGTTATTATATGCCTCAATTATGCTTTAACATGCATTAGTACATGAAATATGAGATCAAACTTTCGTTTCTTGATTCAACATATTCCTTAAGTGCCTTTTTGCAGTGAAAAGCTTGGTATCTCGGTTAAGAAAGATTCATGTGTTGAATGGCCTTGAAATGAATTATTTGTATTACTCCATACTAGTTATATTGTAAAGTGATTAAATTGCCTAAATATTTACTTGAAATATGTTACATTTGGCTAAGAACTAAAAGTATGCAAAATGGTGCAATTTGATTGGTTAGTTGACTAGGTTGCATGAAATCATTCTAAACCGCATTACACTTGATTATAACACCAAAGCATCAATTTTTGTCATCTTCTTAGCCCATGAATGTGGCTTTTGGCATAAGAAGACACCAAGCATGATGCAACCAATCATCACCCTCTACTTACCTCTCTTTAAAAGGTCAAAGAAATCATTTTCATCCATATTTCTTGTGGAAGCACCTCAAAACGACCAGCCCTTATTCTCCTAAGTTTCTCCCAAATTTCTACACTCTCATACTCACAAAAATTGAATTCAATCCATAGGAATTCATAGAACACAAACTAGAACAAGTTCCACCATTTTTAAGCTTGAAAATCGTTGATTTTGAAGCCAAAACCAAGCTAGTTAAGCTAATTTTTAGCAAAATTGATAGTCTTGTGAAATTGTTTAATTTACTTGTTTCTATTACTTTTGTAATGCTTATATTGTGTTTGAAGGTGCCTACAAATGATTGTGAACAATAACAATTAGTTTGCTTAATTGAAGGTTAGAATCAATTTAAGTTAGAATCAAGTTTACGTCATTTTAATTTGGATTGTGTTCATGTTATAGGGGTTGCCCTAATAATTATGTTTGAATTATTAGTTATTTAATGGCTGCCCTAATATTTAATGTCTTGAATTAGTAGTAAAATGTGATACCCGAACCTCTCACAACTCACTTGGCCAATGTGATTTATACATTACATGCTACTTATATGCTAATTTCCATTAACATTTACATGGCATCTTATATAGCATTCTTAATCGTTAGACCTCTAATGCTATCACATGATATAAGTGGTTGAGATCTTATAACCTAATTAAGAAATTCTATATTTAAATAAGAAAAAAGAATAGATTGGTCGATATATTGGATATTCATAGGTTATATGTTATAATTTTGGAAGTGTCAAAGTTGTTACTAGTAAGTTTATATGATTCGATTTAATTAAATCGATGTGTTTTAAAAGTATACATCCATATATTAACATACTTGGGATATTAGATATGATATAATGTGATTTAAGTGTCATAAGACAAGGTCCATATGTTCATATAATTTTAGAAATACAAACTAGACAATCATTTAAGAATCGGATGTCAATCGGTTTGGAGATCGAATGAACGGACATAGGAATTACCTATGGGAATGAATGGTGACTAAGATAGGTTGCAACTAAATAAGAATATGTGAGACAAACAAGATTAGGGCTGCAAGATAAGGGAGAAAATCAGATTATACCATTACATGCCACCTCATGCTTTCTTATTAAGCTTAAGTTAACATCTCAAGCTAACACCTCAAACCCTTCACCCTTAAGCCATGACCAGACCTTCATTTCAGCTTGTTTAGGCTCTACAGTTAGGTTAAGGGATGTTACAGAAAGAGTTCTAAGCAGTAGATGACTGCGGATTCTACCACCGAGGCTTAATACGTCACTGCATTGATGTAACAAAAGAGAATGTTTGGATGAGGAGCTTCATCCAAGAGTTGGTATAATCTCTTCTATTGTTGATCTAATTACGATATACTGTGATAACAATGAGGCTATTGTATACGTAAATAAACCAAGATCTCATCAAATATCCAAAACACATAATGAGGTGATATCTTTTGATTAGAGAGATCATTGGTAAAGGTGATGTTCAAGTGGAGCGAGTGTTCTCGATAGAAAATATAGTAGATCTACTGACCAAGCCCTTTCTCAAAAGGTATGTGAACGACATCTTGAGAAGATGGGTCTTAAACACATGGGTAATTGGCTCTGGGGAAAGTGGGAGATTATTAAAGTAGTGCCCAGTGAGCCAATTAGTGACGAGCTTTTATACTCTTGTAAAAATAGTCTTATTTAGGATGTTTATTCATAAAAATGCAATTTTTTTATCTTTAACTGTCTTATCAATTAGATAAACTTCGTGGATCATATAAAGCTAACGGGTGTGATCACATAAATGATGGCAATTATGGAATATGTCTCTATGGTTTTGATCTTAAAATTATTACAAATCAAGAGTTCATTAAGACATGACATCAATAAGTTCGATAGACTCGCACAGAAGGATGTATCTTCTATAAACATTGGCATGTTGATGTTATTGCATATGTGTGGGAGCTTTTAAGAGAACAAGTACATCAAATTAGCCCATAGGTAATTCTCAATTGGAAATGTCATCTGTTGAATGCGAATTTCTAGTTATAATAGTGCATTAAGTAGTCCTTCGACTCGAGGCACCGTGGTAGCCTTGTGCATGATATCATGGATTTTTATGTATTTCTTAATTGTGTGACAATCATAGAGGGTTTATGTTGGATGTATGATTTTCGTCTATGGAGGCTAATGAGTGGCCAACAAATGATCTATCACCTGTCTAGTAGAATAGGTGAATCTTTTATATTTTTATAATCCTTGATCATGAAGACCTTAGCCAAGTTAGATACATGATCCTTGATCATGAAGACCTTAGCCAAGTTAGATACATGGTTTTCTATTGTTTGATCAAAGGATCAATGTGATTTGAAATACAATCATAGTAATTAAGTCAAAATAGGGTTTTAACTAATAATCCATGCCCCAAACTTAATCAGGAGACTAATTGATGGTGTATCTACTTCTAAGTTATTTTTTTGATCCAAGGGGTTGAATTAAGTTAATTAATAGAGATTAATTAACTTGAGTTATAATTAATTTAAAAAGTTAAATTGATCAACGTAATTGAGATTAAGGGCTCATGGGAGTAAGTTAATTATTTGATTAGATCAATTAATTAGCTAGGCTTAAACTAATGTAAAGAGTTTAATTAATTGAATCAACTAAAATAATGAGATTATTTTAATTAGACCTAATTTGATTAGGTGGCATATATTGAAACCAATTAATTAATGGGCTTGATTAAGTGATGGAGATATATTAATTAGATTTTTTCTTATATAAATATCCAAGCCCATGGTCCAACTAGGAGTCTTAACAAGCAAGACAAAGATCCTAGTATTGTACAAAAAAGATAAGGATAAGAAGAGAAGATGGGAAAGTCCTAATGGGATTAGGGCTAGACTTTAAGTGTGTGTATTTATACACACTTGTCTCTCTCTCTCTTATTTTGTTCTCTTCTTCAAAGGTTCCAACATTTATATTAATTTTATTCTTCTAAACACAAGTTGTTTTTGAAAATAAAATTGCACTCCCAAATTTAAATTATTGATAGGGGCTTCGATTTACTAGCAAGAATCAAAACCATGGACTTGCCCAGCGTGTGGATACAATTAGAAAGAAGACAATTAGATTTCTCTTAGGTATAATTCATGGACGTTGTTTCTTTATTGTTAAAGAAAATATATTGAATGCAACCGAATTAATTTGTGTCGATTCCCGAGATGCATGTTTTTATATTTTTTAATTTTCTATTTGCATTACCTGTAATAGCCAAGCCTCACACTACTCACTTGTTCAATATGATTCATGCATTACGTGCTAATTTTATATGCTACTTGCATTACGTGCTAATTTTATATGCTACTTGCATTTCTATTGATATTGCATAATTTATTTTATTTTATAAGACATTCTTGAATATTATACTTAATTCTGAAGCTCTTGCCTGATATTAGTTATTGAATTTCCTAATCTAAGTAGTTGATTTTATATTGAAATAATACAAAAATGAAGTTGATTAATATTGGATATAGATGGGATATATAGATTATAATTTTGGAAGTGTTAAAAGTGTTACTAGTAAGCTTATACAGTTTGATTCAATTTCATCTATGTATTTCAAAAGTATATATGGGTAAATTGCATATTTAGGACATTGGACATAAGATAATATGATTGAAAGGTGATATTACAATATTCATTTATGTATAAGATTATATAATTTTTAATATGGACAATTATTCAAGAATCGGGTGACAATAATCGAGTAAGAAATTAAATGAACAACTAGGAAATTAGCTTATGAATTATCTATGGGATCTTGTAGTAATTAAAATAGGTTGCAATAAAATTAATATATAGTAAGATACATCTGATCTAGGCTTGAAAGATGGGTGAAAGATCAGATTTATACCACAAGTTGACATCTCATGCTTGCTACCAAGCTTAAGCAAGCACCTCAAGTGCCACCTCAAGCTTTCCTTCACCCTTAAGCCACGACCAAACCCTCATTTCAGCCATTTTCAGCTTCTAAATGCACACCTTAAGGTCTCCAAGTGCTCCAAATTGATTCCAAGTAGAAATAAAAGCAAGAAAAATAAAGGAGAAGTGATTACCATCAAGTTTAACCTCAAATATATGAATAAGTAACACTTACCTACGGTTTTGCTTTTGGTTTTCAGATTATTCTGAATGGGTTTATTGTGCTAAGCTTTCAATATCTCTTATAAAAGTGTTAGAAAGTTTTCAGTTAGACTTTGGTGCACAAAGAAAGGATTTTTGAAGATAAATACTTAATAGGAAATACTTGTGGCAGAAACTATCACCTTGTTGTTTTCTTGTGTTTTGGGCTTTAGAAGTGTATGGTATGTTGAATAAAACCTAAGACACTCAGAGTACTTCTGATTTCAAATCATGTACATAGATTTTCACATTTTATGCTTTCTTCCAAGGATGCATAAAGTATGTGAGTCATTATTTCTCTTTCTTTCAAAAGTCTTTGGGGATGAAGACTTCAAAAGAGAAATCCCATTACTCAAAAACAAGAATCTCTCCTAGGATTTTTCCATGCTAAACCCTTTTAATATCTAATCTATGTACTTGGATTTAGGATGGTCTAAACATCCTTTCAGATCTATCTCCATAATTCTCAATCCCCAATCCCTAGGATGCTTTATCCCAAATCCCTCTTAGAGAACTTTATAGATAACAAGTCTCAGTTGACTACAACATTTCTACATCCTCCATATGAGTAAAATGTCATCAGCATAAAACATAACAATCATCACCATACTCCCACTAACCCCCTTATACACATATGGCTCATTCGCATTCCTAAGGAAATCAAACCATTTGATTGCTTTGGAGAATTGAATGTTCCATATTTGGAAAATTTATTTTGAGTCCTTAACGGATGTCTGAAGCTCGCAAACCTTTTGCTTGCTTCTGTTTGATATGAAGATCTCAGGCCACTTAACTTTTATCACATCCTCAATACCCTAATTGAGAAAGACTGTCTTCATATCCCTTTACCATATCTAGTAGTCGTAATATGTAGATATAACTTTGGCATCACATCTAGTACAAGGTATCCTCAACAGTCAACACCTTGACTTTGAGTGTAACACTTTGCTACCAGTCGTGCTTTTATAGGTCACCACCTCTCCATGTTATTCAATTTATATTTACAGATCCATTTGCAGCCAATGGGAACCATTCCCACTAATGGGCCGACCAAGGTCAAACCTTGTTGGAGTATATAGAGTCAATTTCATATTGTATGTTATTTCACCATTTTTTGAATTGATGTCATATATCATTACTCCTTAGTTAGATCAATATTAAAAAAGGAGATCCTCCTTGCTGCTTTCTAGCAAGAGGTTCTTATCGTATAAGTGGCCCCGAGATCCTTTCAGATCTTATTGTAGGTTGTGTACTAGAGGTTTTAGTAATTTTTCCATACACCATTCCCACTTGTGAGACAAATTGTGGTTCTTAAACTATTTCAAATTCTATAATCTAGCTATTTCTATAGAAATTCCTTCTTCTCAAGAAGGTGGCGTCCCTATAAAACAAACTCTTTTTTTCTTATGAACCATAGAAATGGTATTCTTTAGATTCCTTTGGATACCTTACAAATTTGCATAAGGTGGATTCAGATCCATCTTATCTCCCAATAATTGCTTTAAAGAAGCAGACCCCTTTATACCCTTAGGTATGTATGCGAGGGGTCTTTTACCACATCATATCTCATGTGATGTTTTGGGTACCGACTTAGATGATATCCTTACTTGATAAGAATATCGTCGATTCTAGGGTAAATTCCCAGAATGAAGGAGGAAATAGGTGAAACTCAACTTGGATTCACTTAAAGTGAGAATCTAATTCTCCATTATAATCAAGAACTTACCATCTTAGTATTCTCTTTCTCGATCACATCGATGGATTTAATACTTTGGCCGATTTAATTCTCTACTTCATATCTAAATTCTTTAAACCCTTCCAAGGAGCTTAGAATAATGAAGTAAGAATAGTTCGCTTGTGCACTAACACTTAGTGGACTACTTACGTCCCTTTAGATCATATCCAAAGTTGTGGTATGCTCCATTTGTCCCACAAATAGTGATTTGGCCATGTTTTCCTTGAGATAAGATTTACAGGTTGGCACCTCATACAAGTCTAAAAGATCAAGCAAATGTACCATTTTGTGAACTCTTTCTTCAGAGATATGATTTAATCAAGCTTACCACAAGTATGCACTATTTTGATTATCTAATTTTTATATTAATTTATTGATTATGTAGTATGGAATGTTGGAATTGTATAGTTCATTTATCAATGTAGCAAAGACAAATACCTAATACTATCATAATTCTATCCAATAGATCATTCCTATAGCCAATAAAGCAATGCTTACTTTATTCTCAAGTTTAAGGATTATCCTTTGTCTTAGTCTCCATTTTCTTGTCATTCCTTGCAAAGATAGGATCATATCCGATATCCAATACCCAAGAAAAAAATTATCAACCTTAATGGTTGATATCAACAAAGTGTAAACTTGAATTATAATCCCTTATAATTCAACTAAGCAAGTCAATAATTATGTTTCCTCTTTCTGTACCCTCAATATCCACAATGGTGACAAACATCTATATTGAGCCGATAAGTTTATTTGTTTGTCTAGATTATCCTATGTGGAATTACTAGCGATAACCATTATCCTATGCAAAGCAACAATTTAAGCATTCATTCAATTAATATCTATTTATGATATGGTCTTTAATCATAAATGTCTCCCAATATTTTATTCAAATCCCATTACCCTCTAAATGGAAATTCAGGTCCAACTAGCCTTACCATACACCCCAATTTTGTGAGCCAATACAACAAATCTAAATGGTAGCTAACAATATTAGCAATTGCATCCCTATGTAACCTTCAAGCTATTTTGCCTCACCTCTTCCCATACATCCCAATTTTATGAGCCGATATGGTACTAAATGTCAAGCATTACCCATCAAACATCCATGTAATAGAGCATCTAAGCATCCCACGACTCATGGCCAATGATAAAGACCCTTAGGCATCTCAATGCTTAGTAGTGGTCACAACTTTCCAATAGTTAGCACATCCCGTGACTCATGACGAACGAACTAAATATGGTAGTGTATCGGGATGCTACTACTTTTAATAGAAGGCATGGAGATTGGGTCCTACCTAATATTGCCCATTTACGTTTAATATCGAACCAATAAAGGTTCTCAACTTGAAATATTTTCTAGTGAGGGTCATACTAGTTTTATTATACAAGGTCTCATCATTTTCTTTTCTTGTTTATTTAATGTTAACTATCCTAACGATGGCAAGCATACATCATAAGGAAGCATTAAATAATACAACATGTATCACATATATACTAAAATAAATAGATGATCATGAGCCTTTAAATCCTATGCGATTCACTTGAGCCAAAGTGGATCAAGGTCAATGTAAGAGTGATAATTAAAATGCAAATAGACCTATCTATTACATAAATATATCCCATACATTCATGGGCCTTGATTCCTTGCTTTTCCTCCATCTTCATTCAATCTTCTTGTAATGTCCGCCAAATTACAAAAAAATGTTACCACCTAATTCTACTCTCATTATCTTTGCTAAAACTACAATAAACCTTGGAACAATTCCAAGGGAAGGTACATAACAGGGAGATAGAAGTACATCAAGAATAAAATAGAAAAAGGTAAGACTCGCAAGTCTCATTTTAATTAAAACCTAAAAATAACCAATTATGCATAAAATTAAACCAATCACATTGGCCTAGGCTCCATGATCATCCAACTAGCATGCTTAACATAGATGATCACATGATAATGAAACCATGTAAATTTACCGATTACGATATGTGCAATTTCTTTCAAATCTGGGATTTTAATGAAAAATAATTTTTCAAAAATTAAAATTAACATTTAATTTTAAAATGAGAAATCATAAACTTCACATAATAATTACGTAATGAAATAGAATGGGATAGCAGCTTAACAAGTCTGCTGCCCGTCGGGTGGCTGGGCGCCGCACGTCATGTGTCGACTGGCGACCCTACGCCCACACGTCGAGTGGTCAACAGCCCACACGTCGGATGCCTACTGGCAACCCGACACCCGCATATCGGGTGGCCAGTAGCCCACCCGACATCACACATCGGGTGGTCGACAGCCCACACGTCGGGTGCTGACGGGTGACTCAGCGCCCACACTTCGGGTGGTCAGTGGCCCACCCGACATCACACGTCAGGTTGTTGACAACCTACACATTGGGTGCCTGGGTGCCTGCTGGCAACCCAACTCCTGCATGTAGGGTGGCGGTAGCCTAATTATTTTTTGTCCAATAATTCAATTTCTTAGTTTCTTGATCTCATCAAGAATTTTTGATTTCTTGATCTCATCAAGAAATATTGAAAACTTGATCAAAAAACTAATTTTCTTGGTCATGAAATCAACCTTTTTGATTTTTTAATTCTTGCCATGTTTTAAGAAATTTAAGATTTCAAAAATCTTGAAATTCTTGAATCAAGAAATCCAATTTCTTAATTCGTCTCATTACTTAAAATGTTTTAACATTCAAAACGAATAATAATATTAATCCTAAAAAAAGAAATTAATTGATTCAAAATCAATCACACATATAAATATTTAATTTATCACGTATATTAAATTAATGTAATCAAAAAGTATCGGAAACACACGAACCTTGGCTCTGATACAATTGTTGGTTTCGCGCGATCCTAAAAATACGTATACGCTGTGGAATTTAATTTTTTTTAAAAGAAACAAATATTACATCACATGTAATTAAAAATAAATCCTAAAACCCTTTCGCGATTACTTAGTTATGTATTTTTTGATACTTAAAGCAAAAAGGTTTTAGAAACTCTTACCTTAATTTACACTCTGACTGATGTAGGGATAGAAATGATTCAAATAGTTATCGCAACACGAATGAATCCCCAAGTTCTTCAATTCAAACTCCTTTGATTGAAAATTGATTCGCTTCAAGGATCCCAAATGTTATCCTCTAACGGTATCCACACCTTGGATGCCCACTCGTAACTGAATCCTATGCTATTAGTTTTGGATTTGATAATTCCATCTTAGAATGATTTTATTTGGAACAAGAATACACTAATAATTAGTGTTTTAGGTATTTACTTTAATTCTTAATCAACAATTGAATCAAGAATTAAACTAGGTAAAATGTTGATGAACTTTTGGAGATTGAAGGGCAAAGGAGGGACGAATTTTTGGAGAGAAAGAAAACCATTTTTCCTTCAAGAGAGAGAGGCTGTTTTTCCAGCAAAATTCTGCATTAAAAATCCAAAAAAAAAATGTCCAAGATGTTTGCCAATAAAGGCTACCACAAGTTCTTTCCATGTAGGACTCTTCTTATCTCCAACTCTTTTAGTAAGTTTCCTTATCTCATAAGAACTTTATTTTTTCCTTATTAACTCTTAGGAATTGAATTCCCAACCCAACTTCCTCTAGGAATTAGATTTCTAATCTAATTTCCTAGTGGGCTTCCTATAAGCCCACACCTAATGGGCCTAGGCCTAATTAATCAATTAGACCCTAGTTTAGTTGATCCAATCAATTAAATTAATTCATCTAATTAATTAGGCTCATCTTAATTAATTGATTCAATCAATTAATTAAATCTTTCAATTGGGCTCCCTAATCTAGTTAGGTCCAATCAATTAATCTAATTAATTAATTAAATTATTTCCATACTTGAATTAATCTAAGCCCTGTTAATTAATCACATTAATTAATTTAATCCAATACTTGGGATTAATTTCTAGGCTAGGAATGGACTTGTACAAGTTTTGTGTGTGACCCCTTAGGTTCAAAACTCTTGTGACTTAGTTGAACAATTAATTGTTCTAATTAATTAATCAAATTAATTAATTCTCTTTAAATTAATGCATTAATTCCAAGATCCCACAAGTCATGGGAAACACCTAGCAATGCATCATGACTTCTAGTCTTAGGTGAATGTGCGAACCTATTTTATTAATGAATACCATGCAAGTATGGTCCTTCCATAATCTAATCTTTTGATTGAGCCTAGGGCATGGATATTTAGTCGAAACCCC
>CM033106.1:19815602-19861642 GCA_019321725.1 Paulownia fortunei
TCGATGGTGATAGTTTTGAGCATCTCTTCAATATCATGCCCTATTTCAATTACTAACCGATGAAAATTTATTCCAATACTCTTAACCCATATATAAACATGTATATGATGATAATTACAGGTTTCATTCAACATACCATACACTTTTGAAGCCTAAAATACAAGAAAACAGTACGGTGATAGTTTCTGCCACAAGTATTTCCTACTAAGTGTTTGTCATCAAAAACCCTTTCTTTGTGTACCAAAGTCTAACTAAAAACTTCATAACACTTTATAAGAGATATTTAAAGCTTATTAAATAATAAAACCATTCAGAATAAATCTGGAAACCAAAGGCAAATCCATTGATAAGTGTTACCTATGCAGATTTTGAGGTTAAACTTTATGGTAATCACTTCTCCTTTGCTTTTCTTGCTTTTATTTCAACTTGGAATCAATTTGGAGCACTTTGATACCTTAAGGTGTGTGTTTGGAAGACGAAAATGGCTGAAATCAAGGTCTGGTCGTGGCTTAAGGGTGAAGGGTTTGAGGTGTTAGCTTGAGATGTTAGCTTAAGCTTAATAAAGAAAGCATGAGGTGGCAAAGCTTGAGGTGGCATGTAATGGTATAATCTGATTTTCTCTCTTATCTTGCAGTCCTAATCTTGTGTGTCTCACATATTCTTATTTGGTTGCAACCTATCTTAGTCACCATTTATTCCCATAGGTAATTCCTATATCCGTTTATTCGATCTCCAAACCGATTGACATCCGATTCTTAAATGATTGTCTAGTTTGTATTTCTAAAATCATATGAACATATGGACCTTGTCTTATGACACTTAAATCACATTATATCATATCCAATATCCCAAGTATGTTAATATATGGATGTATACTTTTAAAACACGTCGATCTAATTAAATCGAATCATATAACTTACTAGTAACACCTTTAACACTTCCAAAATTATAACATATAACCTATGAATATCCAATATATCGACCAATCTATTCTTTTTCTTATTTAAATATAGAATTTCTTAATTAGGTTATAAGATCTCAACCACTTATATCATGTGATAGCATTAGAGGTCTAACGATTAAGAATGCTATATAAGATGTCATGTAAATGTTAATGCAAATTAGCATATAAGTAGCATGTAATGTATGAATCACATTGGCCAAGTGAGTTGTCAGAGGTTCGGGTATCACATATTGCAAGCCCACTACTTGCTTAGTCATGAACCTAGAGGGTCACACACTATAATGGAGGGAACCATTTCTTAAATTGTAAATCATCCAATTGGTTGGATCTAATTAATTAATAGGGATTAATTAAATTTGACTTTATATTAAATTAAGTATTTGAATTATTTAATTGAACCCAATTTGATTAGGAAACCTAATTGAGTGAAATAATTAATTGATAAGATCAATTAATTAATTAAAGTCTAAATTAATTTAATTATAAATTAATCTAGCCAATTAAATAATTGAATTATTTAATTGGCCATTATGGAGTTTATTTTAATTAAGTGAATTTGGATCTAATCAATTAATTGGGAATTAATTAATGGACTTATTAATTGGATTAAAAGTCAGAGCCCAAATATTTAATTCATAACCCATTAGTAGAGGCCCAAAAGCATTTGGAAGATTTAAAAGATGGAGGACATTTTTTGCAAATATCCAAAAGAATGATTGCCATCCAATTTTGGAAGGGGTTGAAGATTTTGAATTGATTAAGGATCAATCAAAATTCTCAACCAACCGTATCATAGTGACCATTTTTTGCACATGGTAGACGTGTTAAAATCAACCACTACCTATTTTGGAGAAGGAAGTTTTGAATTATGAATCTAGACTACTTCTTGGACTCAATTTGAAGGAGGAAGTTTTGGATTATGAATCTAGACTACTTCTTGCCTCCTTCAAGACAGATATAGGATTTTGAAAATTCTTTGGTAACATAACAAGCAAAAAACTAGGTCATTAGGAAAAACGATTAGGAGAAAAAGTTTCTTTCTTTATTTTTCATACTCTCTCCATTTTCTTGTCTTCTTCCCAAAACAATCAAGAAATTTTTCTTGATTATTATATCAACACAATTCTTATTTCCACTAGTTGGATTAAGAAGTGTTGTTTTCTATAACACTGCAATATTTTAGTTTAAGAAAATGAATCACCATTACTAGCACAATAGTGATTTAGTGGTTCTTGTCCATTGTATGGACTTCTTTAGAAAGAGAACATTTGGGCTCCTTAGGCAAGACGTATTGTACTAATCTAACAATTGATTGCCTCTCACCTTACATCAATCGAAGTGTTCACAAGGGTAAGAATACACACTCTCTTTTATGTACAATAGTTGTATAAACACTAGTTGACATGCAATAGTTATGAATCGCTACATGCACCGGAGCATAGTATTTAATCATTTAAATTTAAGTTTTAATTATTTTCAAAAAATTTGCTATGCTCGCCCCGCAGTAAAGTGGAACCCAATATTATCACCATATGCAGGTGCCCAATTTTGTAGAGCTGAACATGCTATTACTTTTTGGAGCTGAATGATAAAGTATGAAGTTGTTGCTCCAGCTGAAGTATGCAATTTACCTTATGGATGCAAGTAGTCTCTTATAATATTTCAGTGAGATAAGTTTTTCCTTTTATGTTCTGGGATGCTTTAGCTCCCCGAGCAGCATGAAATATTAAAAGTTTTGACGAGGCTACCCCAAAGAAAAAAGAATGGAGAAAACTATCACAGCAACGGAGGCTGGATTCCAGTTACTCTCATCTTGTGCATGAGCTTAAGGGTGCTAATGCTCAAGTGATAGGATAGAAACCTTTTACCTCTTGAAAAGAAACCTTTTACCTCTTGTATGAATTCAAATCCTAGTGTGGATAACATAATAATAAAGTAAGCTATTAAAAGTAATGAAAAGAGAAACTTAGGTTCCACAAAACATGAATTCCGGCATGTGTGAATTTTATCAAGGAATTCAATCATCACAAGTGTTCTGTTTTATTGAACTATTTGTGAGAATTGGGGGTCATATATTCACTGGCTAAAAGAATTAGCCATGTGTAAAGAATGCGATGGTAACATGTGCGAGTTGATTTTAGTTTGTATAGGACACTTTGCAGGCAATTTAGCATTAGCATAATATCATTATGAATTGTCTTCCATTTATGCATGTATGTGAGAATAAGATCTTTTGGCATTTAAATTGCCAATGAAGTGAAAGTGAACATTCTGGACAAAATTTGATATGAAATGTTCTTGGACAACATTTGACATGAAATGAAGCATGGAGACTAATTTTTATGCTTCTATATTTGAGTACTTTTGATCTTATATGACATTGGAGATTTATGGGACAAAATTCAGTTGTGTTTCTGGTTTGCGAAAAGTGCCTGAGATAAGTTCAATTTAAGTAGGGGAGTTTCGATTGCTTATTTTATTAGGATTGTGTGGGCTTTGAAATGTGTTGTTTTTATGATAGGAAGAAAATTGTAATTTTTGGAGTTCTAGAAAACAAAATATAGTTCAATAGTAGAGAAAGAATAGAGAAGGGAGAAAGAAAATTAGAAGAGCTTATACCAATCTATATTAAGAATTGCAAATTTTTTCCATTTTTTAACTAACTATTTATTAGAATAGTAGAGTTTGGTTGGGATTTTACGAGGAGAAATAAGTTGAACTTTAGCAAATAGGAAAACTTATTGTGTGTTTTTCTTATTCTTATATCCTAACTAACATTTCTATTACACTCATTCGTGTTTCACACTTTAACTTTAGTATATAATATACGTAATGCAATAATTATCTTAATTAGAATAATTATAAATACCTATATGTATAAGTATATAGATGTGTGGGTGGTGCAGTTTATACAAATTTTAAGCGAGCCCTTTTCCAATAAATTCGAGAATAACCCATTAGATCCTTAACTTTTCAATTGAATTGTGATTTGGGTTGGGGTGGGATGTTATAACATATAATATTGAACCAATGGTTATATTTACTTTGGAAAGAGAAGGCAATCCAAATGAGCTTTGACCAAATGAGCTTGTTAAGAAGGAACTATTCATTCTGAAATAGAGAATTTAAATAATTAACATTTTCCTTCCACAAGTTATATATGCTATGTTTAAATGCCTTCATGATTTGGTTCTTTTTTGTTCAGTTGGCTTTGCTGCTTTGTATGCTGAATAAGCATTGAATCTTTACTTGTGTTCATGGTAGATTTCTTTAAATTAATGTTTTTAAGTATGCATTAGTTTATCAACATCATGACCTTTTATGGGAGCAGGCTTAGAGGCTACGGAAATTGTTCAAATAAGACTTGATTTCCCTCGCAAGATAAGCAAAAGTTTGTAATTCCACCATATGTGCCCTCATTTCTGCTCAGTTAGATGTGATTTAAAATTTTCACATTTATTTTTATACATTTATTGCAATAGAGTCTCTCTAAGCTTCCCAGAAATAGGTAGATGTACGGTTAAAAAATCTTTCAAAACAAAACATCTCCTTGTTCTTTTCATTGGTTGATTTAATTTGGTTTGCCTAGTGATCATTCTTACAAATTGAATTGAAGATTCTAAACTATGTTTCTATATATAAATTATTGCTTCACTCTCTCAAGAAGTCTCAAGAAGCTTGATGACCAGAGTGGTTGAAAGGGGGAAGAGGGCAATATTCGAGATTAATAACTCGAAGGTCTGAACTTTTTAGTTAATAGTTACGGACTTGGTTCTAGGTGGATATATTTTGAACAAGGTTTCTTCTTAGGTTTTAGTCAATCAATTTCTACATGAAAGCATGACCAGTGTCTTTTTTTAGTGCGCAGCTAGATAAATTATACCAATGAGATTTTAGCTGATAAAATAGGTCTTGGTAAAACTATGCAGTTAGTTTCAATGCTTGTTTTCTTGTAGGTACCTTATGTTGCTAGTCAACTTTGAAAGTTCTTCCAATGTTTTGATAGCTACCGATTCATAATCATTTCCGTAGAATGCTCAGCAAATTCAAAGAAATCAAATTGGGCAAAGAATTTAGAAAGTGTTTGCCTAACATGAATGTTGTTGCATATGTCGGAACCCGTGCTAGCTGTGAGGTGGGTGCAATTTTCTTTTCCTTATCAAGATATAATTCAACTCATAATTTTAGGCACTTAGATTAGTAGTTTTGCATCCAATGTTACATGGTGGATGCTATATTTTCATTTCTCATTGTGATGTGTTTCAGTTGAATTTACTGCTTCTTTAGTTCAACGTATATTTTAGTTGCCTGGATTCTGAGTAATGACTTTATGTTTTCAGGAATTTAGTACAAAGAACAAGTAGCTATTTACTATCACTCTTGTGCAAAATAGTGTTGAAGAGCTATGGTGATGTTTACGTTGTTATAAATGATTTGTTGTTTGCACAATATGCCCTAATTAGAAATTGTTTATCACTTGATCTCAAATATACATATTTTTTTAATGGATTTTTATACAATAGCAGAAGTTTTTCCTTCTCCCAGATCAGGAAAATGTTTTTACTGTCCAAAGGGAATTTTGACAATTGGTTGTTACTTGTAACAATTTTTTGATTGACTGCTTAATTGATGTTTTCATTGACAGTGTTGTACATATCTAGCCATCTTTAGGTAGATTCACCTTCAACTCAATGATTCTTCGCCTAAAGGCTCTTCTTCCAGTAATATTTATTAGTAGGGCTCTAGAAATATCTATTAGGTATGGTTTTGCAATACGCAGAGGCTAGTACTAATCAAATTAGGATTGATAGACTTCTATTTGACCTAGTATATAAACTTGAAATGTGTCTAAACTAAAAAAACATCAAAATACAAACTCTCACTAAACATGTACATTATCAAATAACAGAACACCCATATGAGCAATGTGCTCATAAAACACCTTAGGCGGTAAAACTTTGGTGAGCGGATCTGCAATTATGAAGTTTGTCCAAATATGTTTTATACATACTTGAAAACTCTGAATACTTTCTTTATTTAACAACAAAAAACTTGATATCTATGTGCCTCCACATCGAAGAGCTTCTGCTGTTATTGAAATATGATAAGACATATATATTGTTATAATATATTTTTAGTGGTATTTCAATACCATACACAAAACGCAGTCCAGTGACAAAGTTTTCCAACCATATCCCAGGATCATGTCTTATAACAGGCTTTGAACTCGATTGCCATAGTGGAAAGTGCTATGAGTGTTTGCTTAGCACTCTTCCAGGAAATATCTCTTCCAATTAGTATTTAAGTATTGCCCAAAGTAGATCTTTAACTGTATAGCCATCTAGTAAAATCAGAATCATAATACCGAATGATCTCCCAAAAGATCTAATTTTCGATAAGTGAGCATGTAATCTTTTATTCTCTACAAATACCGTATAACCCTTTTAGTAACTTTTCAAATGATCCATTCTAGGGTTACTTAAATATCTGCCTAATATTCTTACTATGTACGCTATATATGGATGCGTACATATTTGAGTATATATAAGACTTCCTACAACTGATGTATAAAGAATCTTTTGCATTTCTTTTACTTTAAACTCATTCTTGAGGCACTGGTTGAGATTGAACTTGTCTTCCTTAGCAATGGGATTATCTCCCACTGAACTTATGGTATATACAATTATCAACTTTATTTACCTCAAATCCAAATGAGATAATAACTTGATAAAAATTGTTATACCATTAATGGGAAGCTAGCTCCAAATCAAAATGAGCTCAACTACCATAATGATTCTAAAGAGTCTTTTGATAAAACTAAAAGGAAAGTCTCTTTATAATCAACGCATACCATTTGAGTGGACCCTTGACGATTAGATGTGCTTTATATCACTCAACATTGCCTTTTAAATCCCTCATAGTCTTAAATATATAATTACAACCAATGTGTTTTTCACCTTTAGACAATTTGATGAGATCCCAAATGTCATTGCTTTTATGGATTTCATCTTATCTTTCGTGGCATCAATCCACTTTTGAAAATTAAAACTTCATTGATTTGATGAAAGTTGATTGAATCATTTTTCATCACTCCTATGTCAAATTCATGTTCATGGAGAAAGATGAATATTATCCCAATTTTATCTCACATGTCTATCATCTAGCCAAATAATAATCTTTCTTTGGGTTGATTATCATCCACAGAGATATAGATATAATGCAAAACTTTTACTTGATATCTAATATTTTGAAAATAAATTTAAATAACAAATGTCACTTTGGCAACATATTATTTTAATTTATCTTGAAATATAAGATCAGATTCCTAAAATAAAAATAATTTATTTTCTTTAATGGGGTTTTACTGAAATTGGATTGAGTCCTGTACAAATCATATTTGAACTCAATTTGAATTTAAATCTAATTCAATTCTTATGGGTTAGATGAAATCTTACCCGCTTTATGACTCAAACTTAAGCTCAAAATTCAACCTTATTTGAATTTCAGATGAAAAAAAATCAAATTAGCCCCAAAAACCAACTTTAATTTGAATTTAAGGCCAAAATCAAAATGAACCCAAGACCAAATTAGGTCCATAACTAAATATGGCCCAAAATACAATCTTATAAGTTTGAGAATATATATTAAGCCCTGAATATAACCTTATTTGGGCTCTAATCCAAAACTAAATCAAGCTCAAAATTAAAATTTAACTTTAAGCCCAAAATTTCTTTTAAATAAAAAAATCCTTCAGCACAACAGAAAACTAAATGCCCAATTTCTTCAAATTAAAACCCTAGATTCATGGCCTTCCTTCTTCTTCACCCCAAAAATCAACTAAAGAAAACAATAAGGAAGTCGGATTTTAGGCTGAGGTACCCGCAAACTCAGATTGATCACCCCATATCCTTTGCCTGAATCCATCTTGACTCGAATTGTTCAGAATGTGTTTTCCTTTTTTATTGTTTGATTTCAAGAACAACATTAGGTTTAATCCATATTGAAACAATAATTCACGAAATTGATTCCCAAATTTGATTTTCAAATTATTGTTTCATTAACAGTAGGAACACCAATAAAATCAATACATGAACAAAACCACAAAAAAATTCTTGATTTCTTCTTTCAATTGTATGAAATTGCTGAAAATAATTTAGAGAAAATGAACTTTAATATCACAAAATTTGTTCCTGATTCTTATTTTCATGAAATAATTTCATTGAAATTAATCAATAAAGACAATTCATAATTTCCTTGATAATCTAACATGAACTGCTGCTCTAATATCACTTGTTAGACTTTAAAAAATAAATATGATTAATAATCATGTAATCTAGGATCATCACGTAAATTATCAAAAAAATGAATTGAATACTTCAATCAGAAGCGTACCTTAATCCATAATCCACATTGATGCATATTGGCACATACATACATGAATCCTTATCGTGTTAGCATCTTCCACAATCAAATTTCCTTAGGTGCTCCATGGGTTCTCCTCCTAAGATAGGGATAGAGGAGAAGAGCAAAATAATTGATTTGACTTGGGCACCATAACCCTATAATGTTCCTTATGTATTAGGTCAATTAGAAACCTATAAATTTGAAATGTCACAAAATTTGTTCTTAATTCTTATTTTAAATGAAACTAATTTGATTAGTATTGGTTTCTACACATTGCAAAACCCATACCCAATAGATATTTCTAGAGTTCCACTGATAGATCACTTATTCAGCTCAATTAAATTAGATAGCATGTAATATAATTATTATTTACATATGTAACTCAAAGTCTTTACCTTCTAAGATTGAACCATCCTTAGGGTTGAGATGTCACTACTCTAGAAACAGCTAGTGCTTTTTTGAACTAAAACAAATTTGTTGTTTGAGTGATTATCAATTTCACTTAAATTCTTCTTGTCTCAATGAACTTTTATTGAGTATTACAAGCGGATTTTGGAATGTAACTTCCATGATTTAAATAAAGAAGTCTGTGGGAATTAGGTTCGTATTCATCTACTCTTCTGAAGTCTTGTAGATGTATTGTTTCACTTAAGCTCTTTGTTGAATTTAAATGGAACCATTATTTATCTAAGGCTGTTATTCTGTTTCAATGCTTTCATTTGGTGCTTCACTACCACAATCCCATACTCTATTCTCTCAATTTTCCTTGTATCGGGATGGGAAATTAATTATGTTGCATTAGTGGAAAACACCAGTAATTGGAGTATACATGCCACCAAATAGAACTTGTTAATGTGACTCTTTTTTATTCGTGAAAGCTCCAATATATGAAGAAAACAAGCGATGAAACTTCTCATTGTCATCCCAAATTATGCAGGTTTCATTGTAGTGAAGTTGAAGAAATGCTACAATCATCCATTTTTATTTGAAAGTATAGTTATGGTGGGGATACAAATTTCCTAGGTAGCAATAAAGTGCTCGATAGGTTGCATGAGACAAATTACCATGTGTTGATATTTCTCAGGTTTGGGGGTATGGGCGTGGGGAAAGGGATGCGGTCCCCCATTATTTGTGTTCTATTGTTGTTGTGGTTAGGTCCAAACTGCAACTTTAATCATTTTGTTGGACACAAATGAAACAGTGTACACTTGCCTACTTTTCTTTGGCGTATAATAGTGATAAGGAAATGTAGTCGAGCAGAACAAGAAAAAGAGAAAAGACTGAAGTTCTTTCAGTGAGCTTGCCTGGTGTCTTTCTCATGGCAGTGTGTAAATACACTCAAATAAAGTTTGAATAAATTTGGCTGAAGCAACTATATATAAAGGAAGGTAGTTCAGATCCTTAAGAGCATCTCTTCAATGGTGAACTGATTATTTAACGTAAAACTAGTTATCTTTCTCTTTTTCAAATTTGAAATTCTGAACTTGAAGCGGGTCTGCTATTCCTATGGCACCAAATTCATAATTCCTTGAATATAAGCTCTCAGATCTAGTAGGAGATGAACTAAATGTAACCTATTCTAACCAAAAATCCAAAAAAATAAGTTTTAAAACAACAAAAGACTAAAATTTTGTTGTTCAAAAACCTAAGCTTTAACCTCTAAATAAATATTTAATATGTCTTTCAAAATATAAATTTATATTTACTACATGTATTTTTTTGTGTTTATGATTATTTCATGATATATCATTGTTAGAGGAGTGACAAATAGAAAATGATGTAGATAAGTGGAATAGGTAAGTAAAGGGTCATGATAAGACTTTATATATTTTCAAATTAATTAGAAGTAATTATGAATATGATCATTCTATATTATTATATGCTTGTTTTGGTAAAAAAATAATTTAGTTTACTTGATATTTTTTTATTAACTAAAATTGTTTCTAATTCATTAATTGTTGTCTTATGATATAAACCTTTTGATGCAGATCTTGATGATAGCTTTGTTACTAAAGTTTAACCTTATTTTATTACTGTAAGATATTACTATATTTTTATATAATATTTGTTGTTGTCTCAGTGTATGACTTTGAATGATATTCTTTTGGTTCTGTATTTAGGATTTTATCAATCAAATCATTACCTTTTTTCCAAAGTGTGATTCTAACAGTATGAAGAGGTTTGCTTTTCATTAAATTATCATATTACTTTTTGATTCCTCTTTCCTTTGAGTTTGACAAACTCGGGAAAGTGAGAAAAAAATAAAGAAATGAAAGCAAAATAGAGAAAAATTATTTCGGGAGGAAACAGAAAAGAAAATGAAAGAGAGAAAATGGTGGTAGCAGAAAATAAAATAAAAAATGAAAGAAAAGAAGAGAAGAGTTGGTTAGGGAGGAGAAAGAAAAGAAAACAAAAGAAAGGAGAAAAAAAGAAAGGTGAAAGAGAATAAGGGAAACAAGACAAAAGGAAAAAAACAAAAGAATGAAGAAAAATGGCCACAAATTCCAACCATAAAGATATGGTTGGTTATAACAATAAGAAGTGTTGGCCAAGAGATGCTTGAAAGTGACTCATGAAGTATGACGGTATGCATTTTCTTAGGTGACTGTACTCTGAACATATACTTCAATTTTAGTTTTAATCCAGTAGTTCACTAGATATTTGATGGTTGCTAATTGGTCTTGGCAATCTTCTTTTAGTCAATTTTGGTAGAAGTTTTCTTTGGGATACGAAGTGTTCGAATAATATTATAATTATTGAATAAAAATAATTTTGATTTGTTTCCCAATCAAATCGTGCATAGTGAAAAACGTAGTATCAGGCACTACAAAAATTTTCACAAAATTATTACATTTGTATGAATATATAATTTTAATCAGTTATACAAAAGATAACAATTACATTCACGAGAGTTTAAGAAACCTTAACTAGATAGAAAAGGCCAATTCTTTTTTTAATGATACTTTTAGAATCTTCAAGTCTTCCTCACCAAACTTCAATCTAATTGAATCAGACACCAAGGTCTTCCAATCCAAGCCTCCACACCAATTGGAATGAGTGGACATTCTTAATACTAAATTAAGTTATACTGTATAATTTATCTTGTGATATTTTCAAATCAATATCCATTAGGGTATTTTTCCTAGGATCGACTTAATTTAAATTCACAATCTTTTAAGAACAATGACTTTGACGCATTACAATCAAGAATGTAAATGACAATTAATTGTCCTAAAAGGCATTCGAAGAAAATCAGGATAGTCAATCTCTCATGATTCAAGAAAATTATCTTAAAAATAGACAAGTAATTTGCCCTTTATTTGGTAACAACATAGTGAAATTGGCAAATTTGCAGGTTTGGCTTATGGCCAAATCAATCACCGTGTTGAAGTTGACAAATTGAAAAGGTTTTCATAATGACATTGTTTTTGACCCATCTTAAATTGCAATATAAAAGAATCAACCTAAATCTATTCAATAAGCCCATTAAGAGCATCTTGGAACCTTTTACCCTTTGCCCTTATTATTAGGCGAACAGGAACATGATTTGGATCCTTTCATGATGCTTCATTATTCTCATCCTTAAATGCTGCGAACCTCGTTATGAAAAATGAGACCCGAATATCCATTACGATATTTTTTCTGGGATCGTCTTAATTTAGATTCACAGACTTTTAAACAATGACCTTGACCTATTATCTATTAAAAAATATAAGAAACAAAGATATAAGAACTTTGGGTAGACGTCACGCTAAAGATAGATGCGAAAGATTGGGAGTGATAGGTCAAGGATGAACGTCACAAAAAGAATCTTCTTAAGTTAAGAAAATAGTTCTTTGAGGTACCTAAGAGGAAAACTCTCACAAATATTATTTCAATCTTGATTCATTTTCTATTAGGATTACTTTGATTTATAAAGCCAAATTAATAAATAACTTAAAAATAAAATAAATCAAATCCTAGACAACTAATCCATATAATTAGAAAAGTAAAATATCCAATAATATGAAAAGAAAATAAGAAAGGTCAATCCATTACAATCAAGAAATTAAAGGCAATTAATTGTCTTGAAATGCTTTCAAAGAAAATAAGGATAGTCAATCTCTCACGATTCAAGAAAGTTAACAGCGATTTATTGTTTTAAAAATAGGAAAGTAATTTCCCCATTATTTGCATAGTCTTTGTTTGGTAACAACATAGTGAAATTGACAATTTTGTAGGCTTGCCTCATGCCGAAATTAATCAACATGTTGAAATTGATAAATTGGAAATCTTTCCTTTATGACATTGGTTTCAACCCATCTTAAATTGCAATATAATTGAATCAACCTGAATCTAATGAATCATCCTATTAGGAGAATCTTTGAACATTTTAGCCCTTGCCCTCATTATTATAGGCCTACAGGAACATGAATTGGATCTTTTGATGATGCTCCATTATTCTCATCGTTAAATGCTATGAACCTCATAATGAAAAATGAGACCCGAACATCCATTAGGGTATTTTTCTTGGAATCGTCTTAATTTAGATTCACAATCTTGCAAGAACAATGGCCTTAACCCATTATCTGTTAAAAGATATATAAGAACTTTGGGAAGACGCCACACTGAAGATAGATGAGAAAGATTGAGAGTGATAGGTCATGGAAGAATATCACAAAAAAGAATCTTCATAAGTTAAGAAAATAGTTCTTTGAAGTACCTAAAAGAAAAACTCTCACAAACGTTATTTCCATCTTGATTTAATTTCTATTAGGATTACTTGGTTTTATAAATCTAAATTAATAAATAATTTTAAAAAAAAAGTAAATTAAATCCATGACAACTAATCCGTATAATCAGGAAAGTAAAATATCCATAATTAGAAAAGAAAATAAGAAAGGTCAATCCCTTACAATCAAAAAAGTAAATGGCAATTAATTGTCTTTAAAGACATTCAATGAAAATAAGGCTAGTCAATCTCTCACAATTCAAGAAACTTAAGAGCAATTTATTGTCTTAAAGATAGGCAAGTAATTTGTCATTTATTTGCATAGCCTTTATTTTGTAACAACATAGTGAAATTGGAAATTTGCAAGCTTGTCTCATGCCCAAATCAATCACCGTGTTAAGTTGACAAATTAAAAAGCTTTTCTTAATAACATTATTTTCAACCCACCATAAATTACAATATAATAGAATCAAGCTGAATCTAATGAATCAGCCCATTCAGAGCATCTTTGAACCATTTAGCCCTTGCCCTTATAATAATGCCAATAGGAACATGAATTGGATCCTTTCATGATACTCCATTATTCTCGTCATTAAATGCTGCGAATCTCATTACAAAAAATGAGAGGTATTTTTCCTAGGATCGACTTAATTTAGATTCACAATCTTTTAAGAACAATAACCTTGACGCATGTCCGTTAATTCGATCTCCAAACCGATTGACATCCGATTTTTAAATGATTGTCTAGTTTGCATTTCTAAAATCATATGCTTATATGAACCTTGTATTATGACACTTAAATCACATTATATCACGTCTAATATTCCAAGTATGTTAATCCATGGATGTATACTTTTAAAACACCTCGATCTAATTAAATCGAATCATATAAACTTACTAGTAACACCTTTAACACTTCCAAAATTATAACATATAACCTATGAATATCCAATATATCGACCAATCTATTCTTTTTCTTATTTAAATATAGAATTTCTTAATTAGGTTATAAGATCTCAACCACTAATATCATGTGATAGCATTAGAGGTCTAACGATTAAGAATGCTACATAAGATGCCATGTAAATGTTAATGAAAATTAGCATATAAGTAGCATGTAATGCACGAATCACATTGGCCAAGTGAGTAGTGTGAGGATTGGGTATTACAGTATACAGTTTCTGTCCCTAGTGATTTCTATTGTGATTTTACAACTAAAAAATCCTTCTTTTGTGAATTATAAAACTATAAATAATATCCTAACATGGTTCAAATATGATATTATACACACCTTATATAGCTCTAATCTAGAGTTTCTCAATATTTGTTTATCTATTTACAACCTATTTTAATTACCATATGATTGGATAATAAATTCTACCCTAATTTATTAATCGTTCATTCGATCTCCAAACCGATTGACATCCGATTCTTAAATGATTGTCTAGTTTGCATTTTTAAAAGCATATGTACATATAGAAATTGTAATATGACACTTAAATAACATTATATCATGTCCAATATCCCAAGTATATTAATTTATGGATGTATACTTTTAAAACACCTTGATCTAATTGAATCGAACATATAAGCTTACTAGTAAAACCTTTAACACATCCAAAATTATAACATATAACCTATGAATATCCAATATATTGACCAATCTATTCTTTTTTTATCTAAATGTAGAATTACTTAATTAAGTTATAAGATCTCAACCATTAAATTATGTGATAGCATTAGAGGTCTAACGATTAAGAATACTATATAAGATGCCATGTAAATGTTAATGCAAATTAGCATATAAGTAGCATGTAATGCATGAATCATATTGGTCAATTGAGTAGTGTGAGGCTTGGGTATTACACAAAGTACTGATGTCACAATATTCTTTCCCTAAATGTGGTGTTCAACACAGTGGAGTCTGCCCTACAGAGATTAGAACCTACTTTGTGTGTGGGAAGGTCAGACACATTACCAGAGGAGACGCAAATAATCTAAATCCAACATGACAAAGAAAAGTGCTAGCTAGAGACTTTACCATCACCAGATCAAATGCTGAGGCAGACCTATTAATGGTAACAGATAAATTCTCTATCTTTGGTATTCCAGCATTTGTATTATTTTCTGGAGCTACACCCTCATTTATATCCATTGAGTATGTGAAGAGGTTGGGTAGAGTACCTGATACTGTTGAGGTCTGTTACAATATGATAAGTCCTTCTGGAGATTCAAAACAAACTAACCATCTTTTAAAATATTGTTCTATTCCCATTGAAAATAGAGAACTCTAAGTTGATTTAGTTGTATTAGTCATGAATGACTATGATATGATTTTGTGTATGGATTGGTTGTCAAAGTATCGAGCTACTATAGATTGTCAGAGAAAGACAATGATTTTTCAACCTCCTGGAGAGGAACCATTCACCTTTATTGAAATCATAAAAAGCTCTAAATTCTCAATTATATCAGCATTGAAAGCACAAAGATTATTGGATAAGGGCTGCAAGGGATATTTGGTGAGCGTTATGAGCATTAAAGAACAACACTATTAGATCCTTAATGAAGTGTCAATTGTTCAGGAGTATGCAAAAGTATTTCTTGATGATTTTCCTAGATTACTACTTCAAGATCATCTTTACGGCCTTCCAATGTCCTCACCTGAATTAGGTTGATCTCAGAGCATATGTGATATCATGCCTCGTATTTAGTATACCATACATTATGCTTCCAATGGCAGATGCATAAGCTATGTGGGTCATCTTTTCCCTCTTCTTAGGAGTCTTAGGAGACATAGCCCTTGAGAGAGAAATGTCACTACTCATTAGCAAGAATCCTCATTTGGATTCCTTCTTGCTAAACCTCTTTAGCATTTTGTCTATGTAAATGGATTGGGATAATCCGATCATCCTTCTAGACCTATCTCTATAAATCTTTATTCCAAGAATAAAGGGTGTTTCTTCTAAATACTTTATGGAGAACTGGATAGACAACTAAGTGTTAGTTGAATACAACATCCCAACATCATTCCAAATGAGTAGGATGTTGTCAACATACAACACAATAAATACACTGCTCTTCCACTTACCTTCTTGTTGACACAAAGTTCATCAAGGTTCTTGTGGAAATCAAATGATTTGATTGCCTCGTCAAACCAAATGTTCCAACTTCAGGAAGCTTGCTTGAGTCCATAAATAGATCTTTGAAGTTTGCAAACCTTTTGCTCACTCCCTTTGGATATGAAGCCTTCCAATAAGGAAAGCGGTCTTCACATCCATTTATCATATCTTGTAGTCCTAATATGATGATATGACTAGTAGTATCCGGATCAATTTAAGCATTGCTACTGGCGAGAAAGTTTTCTCATAAACAATTCTTTGCTTCTGAGTATAACATTTTGCGTCCAGTCATGCTTTGTTGGTTACTACCTCTCCATTTACTCCAAACTTTTACTTGTAGACCCATTTGTAGCCAATAGAAACTATTCCTATGATGGGTCCCCAATGTCCACACCTTTTTGGAGTACATGGAGTCCATCTCGGATTGCATGGCTTCTTACCAATTTCCCAAGTCAATGTCAAACATCGCCTCTCTATATGTCCTTGGATGGCTGTCACACCCTCCTAATAATATGTATAAATATATATATATATAAACAACCGTGCAACATAATTTGTGCATGTATGCATGTGTAAAAAAAAAATTCTACTAAGTTCAACAAAACATTGATAACAATAAAGTACTTTCATATCCTATCACATTGTATATACATGTGTAGTTATTAAATATTAACCAAGTCTATCAAACCATCACAAACCTAAACTTAATATTACAAAGGAGTTTTGAAAGTGATATACAGGATAACGTCACTCATATAATACAATAACTGTAAAATCAAAAACACACCCCACAAAATAGTCCAACAGGTCGTCATCCAAGTACATTGATCTTTGAAAGCCTGTAAGAGCTCCACTGCCAGCCAGTAAACCAGAGGTCTCAAGTCTCACCATGTTCACCTACAATGCATGAACTACATGAGCTAACACTCAATAAGTAAAAATCATACATGACAAGAGTATGATATAAAATCTCATGCAACTCAACTCTAAGATATGATGCTATAAATGTGTCAAATTGAGTACTCATGAATCAAAGAATTTTCATTAAAAATCACTTCATTTATTGGCCCTTGGCCCACCTACTATGCACCGGATAGAGCTCTGAACAATATCAATAATCACATGGCAATAAACAAATTAACTCAATCCAAGGGCCATCTCCTAGGATCACCAGAGGTCCACCCCCTGTCTTCCCCTATGATCCTTCAAAAGTCTTCCTACTGGCGGAGTCAATAAGGACACAGTCAAGTGGTTCACCCTCTCGTGATCACCAGAGGCACACCCCCTATCAACCCTATGATCCTCCGAAAAGTAACACTCACGGTGCCCCAAAATATCATATAAGCACGCCTCGCATGCCTCGGTACACTAGTGGTGGCCAACCAAAATATTTTCTTTCTGAAAACCATATCTCAAATCATATAGTGCATGCAAGAACCTCCACTATACTCATATACCGTGCATGCATATGTAAATGCTCATGAATGACATGTTCAATATGAAATGCAAGTCGTCTTGCTCTCAACATGTTTCAACAATCATAAGACTCTTAATCAAATTTAATATCATTAACACATTAGGTATACATGCTTCAAGACATACTATGTTCTTGCATTGTAGTTGCAACTAGATCTTTACTTACCTTTCACTTGGTTGGTGGCTTAGTCTAGATTTGTTTATTGTTCCCCTCCAATCTTAAATGTAAAATAGCCTGTAATATTACCCAACATCAAGCATCATTCCCAATTTGACAAGTTGAAAGCATAAAATATCATACTAAGACCTTAAACACCAAGCTATCTAGGTTTTACAAACTAGAACCCAATCTAGTCCCTCCAATACCTTAATTTCTCATCTTAGATACATGTAAACTTCATATAATTGAAGTATTATAACTCTAATATCATGTACCTAATTGTTAACACTCAATAGCAACATGTCTAGGTTGAAATATGCTAAGTTATCAAATGGGACAAATTCACATTTTCATATTTTCTTGCTGTCCAATTTAGTTGCATGATAATTTTGACATCCCTAAGCATATCCAATCACTCCCAAATTTTTACCACACTTATATAACATGAATATAAATGTAAAAATCTCATATAATTGCTAAAACTCATGGATATAGCTTCCCAAGTTCAGCTCTCTTCACAACACACTGAAACAGATTGTTTTCCTACCGTGACAGTTTTGCACACTTCATGACATTAATGGTTTTGGCACCCTTAAGTACATTCAATCACTCCTAAATTTTCACCATACTTAGATAACACATATAAATAGATAACAAGGTAAAATTACTACCAAAACCAATGGATTTATTGATGTAAAACCAGCACCATTCACATAGGACAGAATCTGAATTTCAAAGAAGACAGTTTTGAGCACCTCTTTAATTATCACACTATATTACAATTTATAACCTCTCTAAACTTACATACATCAACTAGACTCATATATAAACACATATATGGTGAAATATACAGGTTTTAATCAAGTTATTATACATATATAAAGCATAAAATATCAAAATCAGCAAGTATACAGTTTCTGTCCCTAGTGATTTTTATTGTGATTTTGCAACTAAAAATCCTTCTTTTGTGAACTAAAAGACCACAAATAACATCCTAACATGATTATAATCAATAATAGAAGCTTTAAAAATCATAAACCCTCAAAAAATTCAAGAACTTAAATCAAAACATGAATTAAAGCTGACCTATGCACAGATTTTTGATTCAACTTGCTCCTCCTTACTTCCCTTTGCTTCCTTCACTTTTTTTTTCTTTACTTGGAATTACTTGAGAGCAATTTCTAACATTCAATATGAAGGTTTTGGAAGTGAAATAGCTCAGAAAATAGTTTTTGGTCATGGCTCAAGGGTAGAAATGAAGAAAGGTTGAGGTGGAAGTTTGAGGTGGCAAAGCTTGAGGTGGCAAGGTTGAGGTGTCAAGTTGTGGTTCAAATCTGATATTTTTCACACCTTATACAGCCCTAATCTAGTATTTCTCATTACTTATTTATCTATGTACAACCTACTTTAATCTCCATTTGATCGGATAATACATTATGCCCTAATTTCTTAACCGTTCATTCGATCTCCAAACCGATCGACATTCAATTCTTAAATGATCGTCTAGTTTTCATTTTCTAAAATCACATGCACATATGAACCTTCTATTATGACACTTAAATTACATTATATCATGTCCGATATCCCAAGTATGTTAATCTATAGATATATACCTTTAAAACACCTCGATCAAATCGAATCGACTCATATAAGCTTACTAGTGACACCTTTAATACTTCTAAAATTATAACATACAACCTATGAATATCCATTATATTGATCAATCTATTCTTTATCTTATCTAAATATAGAATCACTTAATTAGGTTGTAGGATCTCAACCACTAATATCAAGTAATGATTAAGAATGCTATAAAAGATGCGATGTAGATGTTAATGCAAATTAGCATATAAGTAGCATGTAGTGCATGAATTATATTGGCCAAGTGAGTAGTGTGAGGCTTGGGTATTACAATGACTATCCAAGGAAGATTCACCTTATTGTTCTCTAACAAAAAGCCATACCTCTCAAGTGGCTTTGAGATCCTTTAGGATCTCCTAGGAGGTTGTGTGGCCGAAGGCTCAGCCTCAGCTTGTTGACCCATTACTGCGTCTGTTGGGAGGCTCTATGGTTCTTGAATTTCTTGAAGTTCCATGACTTCACCATTTATGTCTAATAGAAACTCCTCCTCTAAGAAGTGACATTCCGCGAAATAAACACCTTTTGTTCTGAGGGGTCATAGAAGTAGTGTCCAATGCATTATTTTGGATACCCCATGAACTTACATAAACTAGATCTCATATCTAATTTATCTCCCATTTGTTGGTTCACGTAAGCAACACATCCCCATACCCTATGGTGTTTTTGGGCGCCGACTTTGATGATACTCCATTTAATAGATATGTCATAATTTCTAGAGCTTAGCCCCAGAATGAAAGAGGAAGCCCAGTGAAACTCATCATCAATCGAACCATGCCTAAGAAGATTTGATTCGTAGAAGTAGCCGGAGGGGTCTATTGAGAGAGAATCTTATTCTCCTTTAGATAATCAAGAAACTATGTGTTCAAGTATTCACCTCCTCAATCTGATCGAAGAGCATTGATACTTAGCCCAGTTTGTTTCTCCACCTCGTATCTGAATTCTTTGAACTTTTCAAAAGCTTGTGATTTGCACCCCGTAAGATAGACATAACCATACCTAGAATAATCATCGGTAAAGGTTATGAATTAGTGATAGTTCCCACAAACACTAACACTTAGTGGCCCACATATATTCAAATGGATCAAATCCAATAGATCTTTGGCTCGCTCCACTTTTCCAACAAATGGTGATTTGGTCATTGACTCACATGTTGGTATTCTTTGCTCTTTCGAAGGATCAAGCAATTGATCCAACTTATGAATTCTCTTCTCTGACATATGACCTAATCTAGCATGCCCTAAAAGTTGAGAAATATGATCATCTAATTTTTTTTTATTTTGTTGAATGTGGAAAAAGGAGTTACGGGGAGTTATAGAATATAAACTATTCATCAATATGCCAGATGTAATCAAAATTGGATCTCTAAAAATGGAACAACTTCTTTGTTTTATTGAGAAAGTAAAAACTTCTCCATACCAAATAGGAATGGAGATAATATTCTTAACTATCTCTAGAACATAAAGATAATTTTTTAAAACTAAAACTACTCCATTTCCTAAAGCTAACACTTCATATGGCTAATGCAGCAACCTTTGCTCCACTCCCCAGTTGTAAGACTGTCTCTCCTCTAATTGGCTTCCTGTTTCTTGCCATCATATGAAAATCATTGCATAGATGTGATCCACATCCGTTATCTAATACCCAAGAAGCCTCGTTAACTGATAAGTTAACTTCAATACAATAAATACCTAAACTCTTCAGGCTCGCAAATTATCATTTTCTAATGCCCCAGTTTGCTGCAGTAATAGAATTTGTCATCGTCTTTGGAACTCTTTCAAACCCCACCAGTTGCCTTTATGCCTTTGGATTTTGAGGAATACTTTTCTCTCCCCTTCTTTCTCTTAGGCTTTGCAGCCTTTGAGTTGGAAGAGGATCCAACAAGCATGACCGGCTTTCCTTCTTTATTGTGGACTCAGCCATCTTCAACAAGTTAACCAGCTCAACAAGGCTAGTTTCCATATTATGCATGTTGAAGTTGAAAATGAAGGTGTCTGACGATGCAGGCAAAACTGCATGATGAGATCTAAATAGAGCTCGTTATACATAACGACTCCAAATGAGTCAAGCCTTTATATCAGGCCAATCATCTTCAATCCATGATTATGGACTGAAGAGCCCTCCGTCATATGAGTCCTAAAAGCTCTTTCAAGATCTAATATCTCATCTACCTATTATGTTCACCATACAACTCTTGTGGGTGAACATAGATATCATGTGCATGCATATGTACCTTATTTTACCTCTGCAACTCATTTGACATCGATGCCATCATATAACATCGTGCTTGCAGATCATTATCGACTTGTTGATATTCTGCAAGCTCCTCCTTGGTCCCATCTACCGATGGTCCTATTGGCGGAGGAACATCGAGGACGTAGGATCTCTTCTTAGATTGTAAAACAATCTTGAGGTCCCTTATCTAATTGAAAAAAATAGGTCCAGTTAATATTAGCTTCCAAGATAGATGCAAGTGGATTTTAGCCATTTATAAATAATCTACAAATTTAAACGAGGCAAAAAATTTACATTCTTTAAAAAATATATATATTCATTTATAACAAGGTAAAGATGTCTCCCACTATTTTATTTGAATTCCATCACCCCTAATGGTAATTTAGGAAATCTTATTTCCTAGTGGGCTTGAAGCCCAATCAATACAAGGGTTAGAAAGAAAAAGAATTTCTCTTGTGAAAATTGATTTTCTACAAATGGTTTAACTCTTTATCCATTTACTTTGAATATGTTACCATTTCTAAGATTCTCAATGTCAATCGCCCCATAAGGATATATTTTTTTTACAATAAAAGGACCACTCCACCTTGATCTCAATTTTCCAGGAAATAAATGCAATCGGGAATTATAAAGCAAGACCTTTTGACCAATCTCAAATATTTTTCTTGAAATTTTATTATCATGAAAATCTTTGATTCTTGCTTTAGAAATTTTAGAATTCTCATATGCATCATTTCTCAATTCTTGAAGTTCATTGATTTGCAATTTGCGCAATTTTGAAACTTCATCAAGGTTGAAGTTAAACATTTTGATTGCCCAATAAACTTTATGTTCAAGTTCAACAGGTAAATGACAAGGTTTTCCATAAACTATCATATAAGGAGACATGCCTAATGATGTTTTGAAAGCAGTTCTATATATCCAAAGTGTATTGGTAAGTCTAAGAGACCAATCTTTATGGTTTGGGTTAACTGTTTTCTCCAAAATTTATTTTATCTCCCTATTTGCAAATTCAACTTGTCCATTTGTCTTAGGGTGATAAGGGGTTGCAACTTTAAATATAATTTCATATTTTCTCATTAAAGTTCTAAAAACTTTGTTACAAAAATATTTTCCCCCATCACTGATAATAGATCTAGGAATTCCAAATCGACTTAAAATATTTTCTTTCAAAAAATTTATCACTATTTTGTGATCATTATTTCGACAAGAAATTGCCTCGATCCATTTTGAAACATAATCTATGGCAACCAATATGTAAAGAAAACCAAATGATAATGGAAATGGCCCCATAAAATCAATACCCCAACAGTAAAAGATTTCAATCACTAGGATAGGGTGTAGGGGCATCATATTTCTCTTTGAAAGGGACCCTAACTTTTGACAATTTTCACAACTTTTGTAAAAAGTGTAAGTGTCTTTGAAAAGAGTTGGCCAATAAAATCCACATTACAAGATTTTTGCAGTAGTTTTCTTTACATAAAAATGACCATCGCATGCTTCTAAATGACAAAATTTGATAACATTACCTATCTCATTGTCAGACACACATCTTCAAAAGATTTGATCCGGACACTTACTCCAGGAATTTAATGTTACTATTTGAGATAAAAAGGAAGTAGAGAATGTAGTGGCTAATCATTTGTCGAGACATGTTTGTGATGACTTGTTTCAAACCACACCTATTAATGACACTTTTCCTGATTAACAACTATTTAATGTTTTTATTTTACCTTGATTTGCTGACATTGTTAATTTTCTTGTGACAGGAAAGATGCTATCGCATTGGAACTCTCAAGACAAAAAGAAATATTTGACTGAGGTTAAAAACTTTTATTGGGATGGTCCATACTTATTCACACCTAATCAGTCTTGGTTTAGCATCTTTTTTTGACAAAAGATATTTCAAAGCTACATGGATCAAAATTTGTCTAATGCAAAAACTATAGTAAGTAATTCTTTTTCAATTGTTGTATAATTCCATTGAGCATCATTTAAAGTTTTACTTGCATAGTAAATAACATATGGTTTCTTATCTTTTCTTTGTCCCAAGACAGCTCCAACAGCATAATCACTAGCATCATATATTATTTCAAAAGGTAAAGTCCAATATGGAGGCTGCATGATTGGATTAGATGTAAGCATGCTTTTAAGCTTAACAAAAGCAAGCATAACCTCTTCGAAGATCTGAAAGAGCCTCAAGGGTATCTGATAGGTATGACTTTTTGTTAGAGAACAAAGAATAGGGACTTTCCTTGGATAATGATCTAAGAAACTATGAAGAGGTGATGTCTGACATTGCTCAGAGAAGTGGGAAGAAGCCATGCAATTCGAGATGGACTCCATATACTCTAATAAGGTATGGACCTTGGTGGACCCACCACAGGGACTATTCCCATTGGCTGCAAATGGGTCTACAAGTGGAATCTTGGAGTAGATGGAGAGGTAGCGACCTATAAAGCATGTATGGTAGCAAAAGGTTTTACTTAGAAGCAAGGAATTGATTATAAGGAAACCTTTTCACCAATGGAGATAGTTAAGTCCATTAGGATTCTGTTGGTCATATATGTATATTATGACTATGAGATATGGCAAATGGATATGAAGACGCCTTTCTTAACGGAAACATTATGGAAGAGATCTATATGAAGCAGCCAGAAGGCTTCATATCCAGTGGGAGTGAGCAAAAGGTTTACAACCTCCAAAGACCTATTTATTGACTCAAACAGGCTTTGAGGAGTTGGAACATCCGATTTGATGAAATAATCAAAACGTTTAATTTTCATAAGAACCCACATGAACCATGTGTCTACAAGAAGGTTAATGGAAGTACATTTTCATTTGTTGTGCTCTACGTTGATGACATCCTATTCATTGGGAATGATGTAGGGATGTCCCAATCAACAAGGACTTAGTTGTCTAAATAGTTTTTCATGAAGGACTTGGGAGATGCATCATTTATCCTAGGGATAAATATCTATAGAGATAAATCTAAAAGGATGATCGGACTATCCCAATCCATGTACATAGACAAAGTGCTAAAAAGGTTTAGCATGGAGGAATCTAAATGAGGATTCCTACCTATGAGTCATAGGGTTTCACTTTCTAAAACTATGTCTGCCAAGACACCTAAAGAGAGAGGAATAATGACTCGTATACCTTATATGTCCGCTATTGAGAACATAATATATGCAATGATGTGTACAAGGCCTAATGTAGCACATACTCTGAGTGTCAGGAGCATATATAAGTTAGATTTAGGGAAAGAGTATTGGAAATTTGTTAATATGATCCTTAAGTACTTGATAAGGACTAGGGATATCTTTTTGATATAGGTTATGAATAACTAAAACTGGAGAGATATACAGACTCTAGTTTTTAGTCTGATATAGATGACTCCAAGTCCATGTCTGGATACATATTTACCCTAAATAGTAAAGCGGTCAGTTGGAAGAGTTCCAAGCAAGAACCACAGACTCTACCACCGAGGCTGAATATATTGCTACATCAGATGTAACAAAAGATACTATTTGGATAAGAAATTTCATCCAAGGGTTGAGTGTAGTTCCAACTATTATTGATCTAGTAATGATTTAATGTGATAACAATGAGGCCATTGCACAAGCAAAAGATCCAAAATCTTATCAATGGTCCAAGAAGATAATGAGACGATACCACCTGATCAGAGAGATCGTTGGTAGGTATTCAACAGACATCTCGAGAAGATGGGCCTTAGGTACATGGTAATTAGAGTCAGGGCAAGTGGGAGATTGTTAAAATAGGATGTCTGACGCCCTAATTAGATTAGGTGTATTGTACTCTATTCATTGTATTTTCAAAACAATCTTATTGGAAATTATATTATTAAAAAAATACTTTCTTTATCTTATGTCTTGCATTTACTTTATGTGCATTAGATAAAGTTCTTAAACCAAATTTAGCTAGGGGCATGGTCGTGCATATGATGGCAGTCATGGAATATACTTCTAAGCTTTGGTCTTAATTAAGTTTCGAGTCGAGGTTTTTTTTAGATAGGGCATTAAATAGACCAATAAGACTCGTGCATACGATGCGTGCTCGTAAGATGAGGATGTTGCATTCCATCAGCATCAACATAGAGATGTAAGTACATATATGTAGGTGCCTGTTAGAGAATAAGTCCATCGAACATGGCCTGCAGAAAATTCTTAGCTGGAGTCTTGCCCTGTCGAAATAAGAATTTCCACATTGCGATAGTACATGGCTAGTCCTCAGACTTGAGGCACGATGGTAGCCTTGTGTACATCCAACAGCACTTTGATATATCTTCTAATTGCTTGACAATCACAAAGGGGATATGTTGGGTGTTACACTAGTGTGAATGGAGGTTTCTTAGTAGACAACATAGAATTTGACACTTGTCATTTGATAAGGGAATCTTCTGTATTTTTATTGTTCATAATTCAAAAACCTTGACCAAAGCAGGAATAATTTTGGTTCATCGGGAGCCAATGAAACTTGAAATGGGATCATAGTTATTGAATCAGTTAGGGTTTTAACTTATAATCCTACCTTAGATTCAATAGGAAGATTAGTTATCAGAAGGACCGTAAGTGTATAGGACTCGCAATTAAAATAGGTTTACTCGTTGTTTCATCTAATACTAGGTAATCATGCTACTTGCTCGGTGTTACCATAAGATTTGTAGGTTTTTGGAATTAAAGAGTTAATTCCAAGTGTATTAATTAATCGAATAATTGTTGTTCGTAAGTTACAAAAGTTGTGAGCCTATTACTAGTATTAATTGTGAACCTAAAAGGGTCACACATAATTTTGGGTGTTGACATTTAGGAATTGATAAATCCAATTATTGGATGCAATTAATTAATATAGATTAATTAATTAGGGTTTTAATTTAATTTAATAATTGGATTAAATATTTAATTAATGACTGGATTATTTAATTAAATCTAATTCGAATAGAAAGCCCAATAAATAGAGTGGAATAAATTAATTCATTAATTTAGACTTTGGAAATTAATAGATTAATTAAATTAATTAGTTGGACATTATTGAAGTCCAAGCCTAAGACCAATAACTAGTAACCTAATTGTAGGAGCCCACTAGATAAATGTAGAGAAATAAATAAAAGATAAATAGGATTTATCTTTAAATATATATATGATATTTATATATATGTACATGTGTATGTGTGTGTATATGTATATATGTAAATATATATTAGATATATTTTTATATATACGTATAATATATAAATATGTATAGAAAGGATTTTGAAAGTTAAAATCCCCATAATTTTTGGATATTACCTAATTTTGGGAGGCTAATGAAGTCTTAATTGTGGTCATAAACATTGAGGAGAGAAATAAGTTGTTGGTTGGTTATTTTTGGACAATGAGAATTATCTAAATTAGATCAAAATACACATGTGTGTATTAAGCTACTTAGTGGCTTATTTCAAGAGGGTGGATAACCCTAGAAATCGGCCAACACCCCTATTTTTTTAAGGTGGCGGAAAATGTGTGAAAAAAGAGAGAAGAAAGTCTGCATTTTATTTTTTTCTTATAATTTTGGCCCTCACATTGAAGAAAAGAAAAATATTTTTTCATCTACACAAATACAATCTCCAATCAATGGTTGATTGAGGGAATGTGATTTTACTTCAAGAATCAAATTTGTAAACGAATTAAGATTCTACTAGCAAAGAATTTATTTTGGTGTCGACATCCAAAATGTGGCATTTTAGTAGGGAGGCGATTGAATCCCAAATTCTAGCGAGTTTATGGAGAGTTGGTGATAGTCATAAAACTGGGAATTGATTCCCTCATCATCACATGAAAAAGAGTTCTACGAAGGTAATTTTTAAATCTTTTAAATGAAATAATTTTATTTTATATAAAATGATAATGAAGCAAATCAATGAAATCACTACATGGACCAAAGGGGGCTCATGTTTATTTTTTATAGATGTGTTCATTTATTAAATTGAAAATTTTAAATTCTTCTACGTAACCCCCTTTCGGTAAAGTGAACCCAATAGATTTATGGACTTGCCTGAGGTGTGAACACCAGTAGAGAGACAATGCTTGGAGTCCTTGGTGAATTAATTTCTAATCTAGGCCAATATTTAAATTAGTTTAGGGATTTCTACAAAGAGTTCGTGAGGAGGATTGCAATTTGAATTGCTTCACACCCTATATCTATAGGAGTTCTTGTAAAGGTATATTAACAAAACTTTTATTTTTAATTAAATGAAATATCTGGATATGAATCAATTAATTAAATCAAATTTAGGATTGCATACTTAATTGTTATGCATTTTTTTAAATTTTTAAATTTCAGTTGCATTTACATCTTGTGATTTTGTGAATCCAACAACTACTAGTCCAGTTGTGAACCCAAGGTGTAACACCCCTTAACCTAACTGCAGAGCCTAAACAAGTTGATACAGTTAAGTCAAGAAATGTTAATTTTTCATCTTTACTAGAGTTATGGTTTTTTTTTTTAAAAGTTCCCATTTTTAGCTATAAGAGAAAGAATTTGAATCATTTTAAACACACCATATACATATATCAAAACTAAGTATATCTGTTTACAAAACCATAACAGAGCGGCTTATTTAAAAACAAAACAGAGTTTTCAAAATAAACTACAAAACAGGTTGAAGCATGGCATATGAACAAATCTCTGTCCGGCCGCTCTAGAGACTCAGTCAACCTCTAAACCTGTACATTTCCACCTGCATCACATGAATCTAATGAGCTAAAGGCTCAGTAAGATGAAACTGATGCAATAACAAATAACATATATGCACATCTCATAAATCATTAAATGCAATATTCTATTTAATAACTTTCATTCATAAATCATTCTTTAGGGCCCTTGAAGTGTGGTACCTAACTAATAGTGATAAACCATAGTTTTCGGAACCTGTTCATAATGATTGGCCAATAAGAGAACTAATACGGGGTTTCCATACTTGGTCTTTCAACCTCAGGTATTAGCCGTATTCTATCTCATTCATTGTGGCTTTCCTATACCGGTTTTTCAACCTCAAGTATTTGCCACCATTTGTTGGGTCCGCCGGTCCCTCCCGCGTCCCTTGTGTACCCGACCATCAATCAAGTACCATACTTCCTTTTCAAAAACCTCATTATATTCTTAATAGTGTCATGCTTCATAAACCATAAATGCATCAAACATTACATCATTTGACAAACAACAACAATCACATTAAAACATGAACAAACATTATATGATTCTTGTGATACACCAAATGAAAGCTTCAACTTACCTCAAGTCCACTTTATGCTAGGTGAAAAGGCCAATCTCTTTGGAAGATAGGATGTGTTAAAGGCCTAACATAATCAAATCATGTACCATTTAATATCCTTTTTATAAATCATTTAGTCTATTCTAGTTAAAGTTTATATACACTTTTCAATCTTTTGTAAAGAATTACATATCAATTATATAACCTTAAAAACAATGCATACTCCATATTTTACTACTAATTCAAGACATTAAACATTAGGTCAGTCATTGAATAACTAATAATTCAAACATAATTATTAGGGCAGCCCCTAAAACATGAACACAATCCGAATTAAAATGACGTAAACTTGATTCTAACTTAAATTGATTCTAACCTTCAATTAAGCAAACTAATTGCTATTGTTTTCAATCATTCAAAGAAACTTCCAAACACAATATAAGCATTACAAAATCAATAGAAACAAGTAAATTAAACAATTTCACAAGACTATCAATTTTATTAAAAATTAGCTTAACTAGCTTGGTTTTGGCTTCAAGTGTAACTTACTTAAGTTTTCAATCATACAAAAGCATACTAAAACATGTAACCATTCAAGATACTACAAATTCATCATAAGAAACATTGAAAAAGAATATACCTTGATTAAGTTGGATTTAAGCTTCAAAATCAACGGTTTTCAAGCTTAAAAGGATGGAAACTTGTTCTAGCTTGTGTTCTATGGATTCCTATGGATTGAATTCAACTTTTGTGAGTATGAGAGTGTAGAAATTTGGGAGAAACTTAGGAGAATAAGGGCTGGTCGTTTTTGAGGTGCTTCCACAAGAAATATGGATGAAAATGATTTCTTTGACCTTTCAAAGAGAGGTAAGTGGAGGGTGATGATTGGTTGCATCATGCTTGGTGTCTTCTCATGCCAAAAGCCACGTTCATGGGCTAAGGAGATGACAAAAATTGATGCTTTGGTGTTATAATCAAGTGCAACGCGGTTTAGAATGGTTTTATGCAACCTAGTCAATCAACCAATCAAATTGCACCATTGTGCATACTTTTAGTTCTTAGCCAATGTAACATATTTCAAGTAAATATTTAGACAATTAATAACTTTAGCATATAACTAGTATGGAGCAATACAAATAATTTATTTCATGGTCATTTAACACATCAATCTTTCTTAACCGAGATACCGAGCTTTTCACTACAAAAAGGGCACTTAAGGAATATGTTAAATCAAGAAATGAAAGTTTGATCTCATATTTCATGTACTAATGCATGTTAAATCATAACTGAAGCATATAATAACAATTATTCATGTTCGTGCAATCAAACTATTTGTATGCCATAATTCAATAATGCACATTGATTAGATGCACATTCATATAAAATGCTTATTATTGGCTATGTAGGAGAGAATTGAGAATTGGGCATTACACAAGGGGTCACACATAAATCAGAAAGATCCATTTCTAATCTAAAATGTAATCCGAGGAGTTGGATTAAATTAATCAATGAGATTAATTAAATAGAGCTTAAATTAATTTAAATAATTAAATAATCTTATTTAACTAAATAATATAATTATTTAATTAGACCTAATATGATTAGAGGCTGATGAGAAGTTAATTAATTAATAGGCACAAATTATTTTAAAGAGTTAAGTTAATTTATTCAATTAAATAATATGATTATTTTTTGAACCTAACTTAATTAGGTTGCCTAAGTGGAATCAATTAGTTAATTAATTAGATTAATTAATTAAATTTGACTTGTGTAATTGATGGGGATCAATTAAATGGACTTAACTAAATTAAATAAGTCTAAGACCAAGTTGACAGGCCAGTAGGGGAGGTCCATTAGGAGTCTTGATGAGCAAGTCAAAAACTCCTAGTTCTAGGTGAAACACAATATAAGACGAAGATCGAAGGATTTTGTATACTAATTAGATTAGGGCCAAATAAGAGTGTAAAAACACACAACCAAAGGGGCAAAAAATTTGGATGCTTGTGAAGCAAAAAAGTTCAGCCATCTTAGAGACTAGAAAAATCGCCCTCTCTCCTCTATAGTCTTGTATGTTTGTTCCATAAAAAAAGTTATACCTTTTTATAATCAAATTAGTTCTTTCATCACCTAATTGATTTAACAATTAAATTACACTCTAAAATTAAAATTTACTAGCATAAAATCAAGATTCATGGAATATCTCAAGGTGATATACCGTTAAAGGGGTGATGCTTGGAGACCTGCGCGAATCATATTCGTTTCAGGGCTTAACGATTTGAATCATTTCACACTGTATATCAAGAGGAGTGCATTCAAGTAATATCACTAGCTTAACTATTTTCAAAGTAGGTAATTAGTAAATGCAAATTAATCAATCGTATAGATTCCTAGGATTAGTATGACATATTTGATATGCATGCTTATTATATTTTTATTTTTTTGTAATTTTCACTGCATAACTGTCCTAGTATATATGAATCCAACAGTGGTATCAAAGCTTAGGTTATGCGTTCTGATTACCTTCTCAAATATATGCATGAAATTTTATGTGATGAATTTATGAAAAATTATGATTTTCGTTTAGAAATTTAATTCTAAAAATTTTCACATGTAAATTTTAAGATATTTAAAACTATTTATGCTACAAAATAAGAAAAAAATATATAGCCACTACCCGCGGTGTGACTGCCCAAAGAATCATGCTGGTGGAAGCAAATGCGCCTCCCGCATAGGCTTTTGGCTAGGACAGCCCATGGCAGCCTAACACATGGAACAACAGCATTGGGCATTACTGCTAGGGCATTTCCACCTGACGTATGACATTAAGCGGAGGGCTTGGCTTGTGCTTGGGCAACGACCATTGTGTGGTTGATGGGTTGTGTGCAAGTTTGCTTGCCTATGACTCCTCTCACGGTGTGCTGGCTGACAACCCAACATGACCCAATGTACATGCACATAGGGTAACAGACAGGCTGTTGTTCATCATCATGCAGCATGTAAAAATTTTGATGCAATGGAGAGAAGATTCCTAGTGTACATTGTGACTTTGTACATGTTCTTCCGAGTCAAGGTGGGTTGGATGGCGAAGAATTTGAGGTGGCTATAGGTTAGGTTGGTTGTGGGTTTTGGGGTTTAGGTTTGCCTCGGATTGTGGGTTTTGGGTGGCTGGGATTTTAAGGTTAGGGGTGTGTGGATTGTGCAAGAGTTTTAAGCTGGGGTGGCAGGAGATTGGGAGGACTTTGGGGCTTGTGGTGGTGGGATGGGGGTTAGGTTGGCCAACGTTTTAGGGGTGGAGTTAAGGAGGGGTAGCGATTGGTAAGGTGAGGTTGAGTCCTGAGATGGGGATAAAAGGTGCTTGGGCGGAGTTTGGGGCTTGGGGTGGTGGGACACGGGCTAGGTTGGCCTACATTTTAGGGTTGGGGGTAGGGAATGGTGGCAGTTGGGATAAAATAGGGTGGGGTGAGTGGGTGCAATTGTAGAGAAGAGAGAGATGGAGAAAGAAAAAAGAAAGGAGAACAATAAAAAAGAAGAAAAAAAGAAGAAAAAAAAAAAAAAAATACAAATATTTAGAATATAAATCATTTCTCATATTTGAAAATAAAAATTAGTAGAATTTTTTTAGTTAGAAAATTATAAATTTTTTCGCATATATTTTGTAGTTAAAACATAGCTTTCTTTGAAATATATGAAAATAAAAGAAATAACGAAGAAACTTTAACAAAGGATAGATATTTTTAGTTTTAACATATGGAACAAAATTTTGTAAATAAAATATTTATTATTTGATAATTGTAAAATTTCATATATTTCTAATTTTTAATGGTTGTTTCTTTGGTTATGGATATCACTATTTGATTTTAAAGTATTTTATTCATATTTAATATTTATAATGTGATTTTTAATTATTTGGTTATTTTAATGCTCTTTTTTTGCTATTAAAAATAGAAAAGTTAATATTTTTAATTTTGAATTCTCGGTATAGAGAAAATATTTTACAATCGAAAATATTATTTTTGCAAACAAATTAAGAAAATATAGTTGTTGTTAATATAAAAATCAAATTTGTTGAACTAACTTAACTAACATAATATTTTTTAAAAAAAGAAATTAGCAAAATACAGAATGAAGGGGAAGTTGTCGAGTTGGGGGGAATGGAGGGAGTGAACTCTTTAATTCTGGCAAATGCCATGGTGTGTACTTTGCCAAAAAAATATTAATTTGAGGGTGCAATTTGTTATTTTTAAGTACTAAATGAAACTACTTGAAGAATGCAAAATGCCAACTACCAAGTTAAGTTAAGAATATTTGGAACAAGAATAAGGTAGCGATTGGTATGCAGGAATGAAATAAATTTGAGAATTAAATGAGATGTAAAAGGAGCAATATGAGTATATTATTTCCTATGATTGGTATGTACAAGGAATAAGGAATGAATGGAATCACCATTCTTTACTTGACTCTAATCTCATGATTGGTAATTAGAAATCAATGATAAGAATGAAAAAAAAATTAATAACTTAATTACATTTCAATGGGAAGTTTTTTGAATAAAATTATTATTTAATATGTTGTGAATACATGGGTTTGTTATGATTTTAATTGGTATTAAACAATATATATATATATAAGCAAAAACTGGTGTAATTCTTTTTTATTAAAAAAAACATAACAAATAAAATTACTGTACATTCTTTTTTATTGTTGATCGGATTGGGAGAAAGAGTTGAAGAAGACAATGCAGATAGATGATAGATTTTTTTTATGTTGGTTTAGTTTTATTAGAGATGGCAAAAGGGTTCGGCTAAAATCCAAACTGACCCGAACCCATCTCGCTTCAGGTGGTTATTAAAACCGCAAATAGGTCTTAAGGCGGGGCTTAGGTTTTTGTTTCAGATTTAGACCCAAACTCGATCCCTTAAAACATTATATATATATTTTTTTCATTATGTGTGTATTTATGTAATGTAAATTTATATATATATATATATATATATATATATATTGAATAAATGTGTATCTTATATGCATATCTATATATCAAATATAAATATAATACTCTTAGAAATCAAAATAAATTAAAATAATAATATAAAATGAATAAGTAGTTAAATATATAAAATTAACAATATAGTTAAAAAAAAATTAAAATTAAAACATGTACATATAAGTTATATAATTAGTTCTTTGTTATTAATATTATTTTCTCATATTTACCGAGTTATGGTGATATTATTTTTGAAAAATTATTTTTTAATATTTTAAAAACTATAAAGAAGGTCTACCAACCCCTTGACTCTCGAATTTGGGGAATGATTGTGTTCGAGTTTGTGTCCAGATACATGACAGTCATGAGAGGTTGGATTTTGAGTTTCGGCAAACCCAACCCAAACCCAACCCGCTATATCTTTAAGTTTTATCAAACATTTTTACCAAGTTTAGGAGAATAATTTTGTTAAAGATAAATATAAGTTCATTCATAACTGATTGAGAATTGTTAAACTGATGGGGAGGGAGACAACAACTAATCTCATATTTTTAATAATTGTGATTTCTATGAAAGTAAGAATTCTAATACTAAATTATACCAACAGTGTACTTGAAAATAAATTTGAAAATATGTCTATTCTATTCAAGGTTCATTCCTACACAGTAATTATGCCATAAGTTTATCCACAAACTATTTGCAAAGCAACACACTTCCTTCATACCTTGGTATTTGACCTAAAGGGGATATTTTGGTGCTTAACTTGTAGGGTTAGAATGTAACTTTACGTATTTTGGAGGACAGTTTGGCTCTTATACAAACTTGTAGGGCTAGAATGTACTGTATGCAAAAGTGTTGGACGTTTTGCGTCAGAGTTTTAAATATTTTGCTCATTTCTACATATCCTTCACTCGCTCAAAACATTCAACTAGTAGACTGTGTACACCAGCAACTACATCTAACCAGGTTAGTATTAATACCGGATGTGTTCAATATTGTTCAATTTTCTGCTTAATTGTTTTATAGTTACAGATTATTATTTGTTTTTTTTTTTATATAGGTTATGGATAGGGTAAAAAACTGAGGCCTGGAGATAATAGAGTAGAAAACTGAGGCCTTGAGATAATTTTAGCCCCATTTCTATGCAAATATCCATTGTGGCTTGAAACTTTTAGAAATTTAATGCCCAAACAATTCTAAATTTCTGCGACTTGGTGTCAAACTGTCATTTGAGGTATTAAATGGACCTTTCTATTTGTTTCCTCTTTTCTTTTCTTTTTTTTTTTTAGAAGGATAGAAAATTTTCTTCAGAATCAGTTGAATGTCCATCTTTTCAAAATTGTGTTGATTTTTAACTAATCAAACTCTTAGTGGTTGCTTGGTGAATTTTATGTTTATTGTGCCTTTAATTTGTATTGTTTTCTCAGCGTGTTATGTATTTTCTGATCACATTATTTTTTCATGGTGAATGTAATTATACGCAAGCACCGAGCTTGGGCTACTTTTGTTTCCAAGTGACTGCAACTATTGGGTTATTTCTTGTAAGCAGTTTGCTGACCCATTCAATGCCTTACCTGGATCTAATCAAATAACAATATGCTTTTGGCGCACCTAAAGATGCAGCTGATAAATAGGCATTAAACATGATATTATTCATTTGTGTGAGTTGTAGCATAAAACCCGTCTTCTGTTTGCTCTCTTTTGTTAGCAAGTTTGACATTTGTTTATACTGTTAAAAGATTCTTTTCTTAGTTTATTGTGTCTTTTTGCTGCACATTTGTTAGTTTAAAAAATTGCAATTTCTGTTACTTTCTAGTTGGTTCCAAAATGTGATATATTTTTCTTCATAATGTGCTATTTCTGGTGTATGTACTCTGTGTGCTCAAGTTTAAGAGCATCAGTGAAGCCAAAGTCCCGTATGCATAAGATGAACGTTAACTCTTCAACAAGCGCCAAAAGCTCCAGCAGATTAAAACTGAAAAACATAATACAAAAAAATTAACATTCCGTGGAGACCTATATAAACCTAAGATTTTGTGAAAAGACATGTTTTATTGTTTCTCTCTTGAATGTTGTTCCAGCATAATTTTCTTCTTGGTATATAGAGTAGTCAGAACTCAAATTAATTATTTATTTATTTACTTTGTAACTATATCCCCTGCAGTTGTACTGAAGTTTAGCATAGGATTTACATTGTGAATATTTGTCTTTTGCAGAGAAATGAAGATATAGCTAGTATCTCATAACTTTACTGATAAACTCAGTCTCATGTGGGACATTTTTGGTTATGAGATAGTTTGGTTAGGTCTTAATTGCACACCACAGGATGCCAAATTTACCAGATTCCAGGTTAGCCATTAAGATATATTAAGGAATATCCTTGCCATTGTGAATGTGATGTGTTATTGTTTTACATCTACTGAACCCTTCACTGGCTAGTCTGTTCTAATGAGTGCGGTTAGGATAGGTGGTTCTGATCCCCCCTTCAAAGAATTCTTGCCAGATTGTTATTGCTACTGTTTACCATCATGTCATAAGTGACTCTGGAGAATATCTATTCTGCTCATAGGGGTAGGAATTAAAAAATTGAATGAGAGTAACAAGTAATTCTTGGTTACTTGTGATCAGGTAGCATATGAAGAAGAATAAGATATCTGGAGCAAGCTTGGTGATGCTTCACTCTGAATGTAACTTGAGTAAAGTTTTTAATGATGCAGGATTCGTGAGACTTGCATGATGGAAGCTCAACTTTTAATTGCTGACTCTCCCAGGGCACGTGTTAAAGCCACCATTCACCTTGGATCTGAGACATACTTCGCTATGGCAAACAAGGGCCTCATCTCTGAGCAATTAAATTCAGTCAAGGAGCAGAACATGAGCATTCTGAAGGACTTCATTACAAAGCATAATATTCCGAATGATGTTCCTGATGAACCAGAAGAAATCTCTTCAGAAGACGATGATGAAATATCTCCGAAGCCTCCAGTGAAGAAGTCAAAGAAGCGACAATAGATTGTTAGTCAGTTCACATCTATTTGCCGCATACAAGTTGAGAATGGCATGAATTGGACTACTAGAGGTTGATTTGTTGTAAAACTGTTTTTCGCATTTCCCTCAGACAGCTTTTGAAACCTGGTACGAGGACTATAATATGGTTTTCAAAAAATGATATGGGGTAAATGAACAATGGTACTTATGCTGTGCATCTACTTGTTTGTAACCTTGTTAGAAATATCTGTCCTTTTATGCCCTGCTGCAGATTTCTGGCTCTATGTTTCTTATTCCCTTTCAACTGTCACGTAATACTGAAGCTGAAAAATTAGCAGTTTGACTTCAAGTGAAGAACTTCAACAAAATAGTATAATGAAATTTGAAAAGAGAGGAAATGTTATATTATCACTTAATGTTGAATAAAACTATTAAAAAGATTAACCAAAAAAAAAAAAAAAACTCCAAGCTGCAACGCACTTAAATGTACAAAATGACATGGCTGACCAATATATGTGCATATATAGATATATCACTTATATGTGTGAGAGAGAAATGTCTGTGTCTTTGTGTTTAAGGAATTAGCCGCTTTTGGTATATACTTACAAGAACTGGGAGATTTAACACCAACCGTAGCTTTTGGTATATACTTACAGAACTGGGAGATTTAACACCAACCGTATCACTTCGTACATCATCTTCTTTCCGTCGATCTTCAGCCTCAACAGTCGATTCCTTGTATGAAGTATCATATATTGTAGATCGTGATAAAGTCACTGTCACTGATCTTCCAAAAAGCCTAGTGTCACCTTCTAAATCCCAAGTTAAAGAATATGTTCAAGCTACTAAGTTTGATTAACAGCTCTTTCCAGCTACAGAAAATGAACAGTTTGTTACAGTTGAAATTCCTGAACATTAGCCAAAACTTTGGCTGGCTGAAACGCTCACCCATATCCATTTTGGAGCTGTGTGTTTTGCCATCATTCTCCATGTGCGGAAAGGACTCCCAACAGTCTCCAAAATTGCCCTGCTTGATATAATATATGTTGATTATCAACATGCTTGCATAAGCACTGTTGAAACTAAACTAAATGCAGGGATGGTTCCTGTTACGATGTTCCTTAACTTTAATATTCCAATTGCAGATCCTTGCTTGATGTCTACCTTAAAGGTACAGATCCAAATTGTGGGTGCAGTTCCAGCAGTAGTTACTTACAGAGCTACACTCCAATATTAAATGATTTATAGGGTCCAGATTCACTCATTGGATACATTTCTGTGGATTCTGAGCATATTCCTAGCTGCACTTATGTACCTAAGCAAGTCCCATGGGATCAGCTCCTTAAACTCATTCCTGATTCAAAGGTTACTGTGTACGAGCAAGAACATGCAACATCAAATGCAGCCACATTTCTACAAAAGGCCTTATGGCAGTGTAAAAATATAATTTCAGACAGAAAAAGCTGAAAAACCCAGTTGCTTTTGAACGGCTTACACCTTAGAACCCAATATCCCAATATTTAGGTTTGATGCTGAAGGTGTTCCCATCTATGCCAACACAGATTATGATGGACATTGTTACTGGGATGCATGCTCCTGTTCTAAGTGCATGGTTGACTCTGATGAAAACACTTTCAGTCAGATGAAAACACATTTTCAGTTAGAAAAATACAAAAAGGAAAGCAACTCTCTCAGCTCCAGTTGCATAGGGTGGTCAGAGAAAAACAAGATCCGTCAGTTAGATTAATGGGTGAACCATCTGGAAATTTGACTATTTAGTCAAATATACACCACAGCCTCCAAAAGAATGGCCTACCAATCCTGCTGGGTGGAATACTAATGATGAACATGAGGATCAAAAGCCATCCCAGCAGATCGCTATGTTCCATCCACGTGCAGATAAAGATTTCCTCCTTTAGAGATGACTGACTCCCCATCTTACAGACATTCTTGGAATATCAAGAATCCTTTGATTAAAAATTATGATGACACTCTCAAGGAAATCTCTCCTATAGAAGCAACTCTGAATTAGCAGTCTGAGAATGCTGTTGTCCAAAATGAATTTCTCAGAGGAATAGCATAGAGTCAACAAAGGATTGAGCAGAAACTTGATGCTCAAGTCTCTTCCCCTGTTGCTGTTCTCAAGGCTAAAATTGAAGCCCTTCATCAAGAGATTTTGAGACTTATTTGATGCTCCCGAACTTTTAAAGCCCAAGAACAGGAACTAAACACTCTTTGAACCCGACTAAAGTCTCTAGAAAGAGATGCTCATTATAAAGTGATATTTGAACCCTCATGGACTCCTAGCAAAGACTACACTGTAGTCTTACAACATTACCTCCTGCCTCACAACCACTTCAAAGCATTGAGAATTTTAAACAAGTTTTTGGTGACTCTTCTTTCTTTCACTCCTGAAGAATTTTCCAAAAGGACCAAACCAAATACCAAACAAAAGACCAAGTCCCTGAAGACATCTAACCCACAAACGTCAGATCCATCAAAAGAATCCTAGGATCCTCAAAATACGTAGCTCATGGTCCATCCCACTGAACCAAATCCTTTTTGCAAGCTTCCTGAGAAATTATGCTCAGAGGATAACGACCAAGAATTTTCCCTACCACTTTTTCCTGAAAAAAGGATGGAAGCCTTCGTATCAAGAAGATTGTGAAGATCTCTCAGAAGATATTCAAATTCTATTCATGAACCAGCAAATTGAACACACAGAGCCTACTGTTGATGATAATGATGAGGATGAAGCATCAATTAATCAACCTCCACTAGAGCCTCCCCCAGTATCCAACAACATAATTTGGTTAACTCTTCATGACATTCCACCTTCCCAGTGGCGAAATTGAATTCGATGAAAAGACCTCCTGGTGCATCACAGAACTACAAAAGCCAAACAAGACAGCCACTACTGTCATCACCAGCTTCACGGCACGGATTACTGTTGTTCTTAAAGAATGGTGGTGTAATCTTGGAGAATATAAGCAGATTTAATTACGAAACTCTACAACTATCAAGGCTTTCATGTATCATATAAATATAAATATATATATATATATATATATATATATATATTTATAATTTTCTAAAAGCATTAATCATCATGTAGACACTGCTTGGGAAGTGTTAGAGTTATCAATTCTGATTTCTTTTCTAATCTAGTTTAGGAAGTGTGTATAGAAAAATATTAATTCTTGTTATCAACTTGTGACAAAAGAATTAACACTTAAAGATGGAGTTTTTGGACAAAAAATACGGATGAAGAAAATAATTTTTCTTCTATTATTTCTATATAGCTAAAAATTAAATGATGATTATTCTACTTAAATTTTCGGCCATGGTGTATATATAGGGGGTATCAAATTTTAAAAGTCCTACTCTTGGTATTTTATATCTCATTTTGATTGGTTAGAAGATATTTTAGTTCATCCAAACTTCTTCCAATTTATCTCTTTTATATCTTCCAAAAATATTCAAGATTACCCAAGAATTCCAAACTCTTGATTTTCCATCATTTTTCAATCACCTTCATGGGTCTTTCCTAATTTGGCTTTGACTTAAAATTAAATCCCATAATTAATTTAATTAATTATCTTACCCAAATTAATTAATTCTATCAGCCCATCTAATCAAATCAGACCGAATCAAATGATCCAATTATTTAATTAAGTAAATTAATTTAATAATTAAATTAATTTATAGATTACACAATTAATTTGATCCAATCAAATAATTATTTTACTCCAATTGGGCTCTTTAGCCTTATTAGGTCCAATTAAATAATTTAATTATTTAATTGAATAATTAATTCAACTTCTTGAATTAATTTAAGCCCCAATTAATTAATCTCTATTAATTAATTGGATCCAACCATTTGGATCAATTTCTAAATTAGAAATATTTTATCTCAAATTGTGTGTGACCCTTTAGGTTCATAACTAAACTAGCAGTGGGCTTGCAAGATTTACAACTTATGAATAATAATAATTATTTAAATTAATTAATCTAATTAATTAGATCCCTTGAAATTAACTCCTTAATTTCAAGAACCTCAGAAGTCATGAGAAACACTTAACAAGTGTATCATGACTACCTAGATTTAGGTGAAATAATGAATGAACCTATGTCAATTACGAGTGTCATACACGTAAGGTTCTTCCGTCAACTAATCTTTCGATTGAGTCTACGACATGGATTAAGAGCTGAAACCCTAATTGCTCAATAACTATAATTCCATTTCAAGTTTTAATGACTTATGACGAACTGTTAGAAAAGCCTGTCTAACATTCATATTGCCTTGGCCAAGGACTCATGAGTCATGAACTATGAAAATATAAGGAATTCACTTATTATGCCAGACAAGTGACGGATCTTTTGTTGACCACTCATTAACCTCCATACATATCAATGCAACATCCAAAATATCCCCTTTGTGATTGTCAAACAATCAGAAGATATATCAAAATGAAACACGATATGCACAAGGCTATCATGGTGCCTCAAGTCAAAAGAATAATCGTATACTATTGTAACATAGAAATTCTTATTTAGACAAATAAGTTTTCAATTAAGTATTTTTAGTGGGCTTGTTTAGTTTACTTGTTCCCTAACAAGCATCCGTATACATGCACTAGCGTCACTACGCTAATGTCCATGGAGCAAGACATTTTCCTCATGTGAGCATGCATCGTATGCGCGAGTCTATTAGGCTATTCGATGTTCCATCTCAAAAAGCCCTTGACTCGAAATTAATTTAAAACCAAAGCTATAGAGGCATATTCCATGATCACCATCAAATACGTGACCATGCCCTATAACTAAGTTTGGTTTAGGAACTTTATCTAATTACAAGAAGCAATTAAAGATAAAGAAATTTGCTCTTTTTTTATTAATATATTTTGAAAAAATTATTTTACAAATACAAGAGTGTAAAGGATACACAATCTAATTGGCATGTCGGACACTACTCTAATACTGTATAGTATAGTTGAGGGTGAGTAAGTGGTACAAAATTTAATTTTGAGGGTATCTGTTGTTATATATAATTGAGGGGCAAAATGTACTTTATCCTTTTTTTTTATTCCTTTTGAATCCCTTATTTCAATTATCTTGTGTATATCTATCTTAAACCAAGTTAAAAGTTTTCAAAGTTTAAGCAGAATTTTTTTCGAAAATAAATAAATTTTTGGGCAAAAAGTTTGCATCTCATGACATTGATAAGAGTGATTGATCAGATTACGAAATGTTCCATCGAAAGATCAATTTAAAATGGGTTGACAATTTAACTATAAAAGAAAATAGTGACGAATGAAAGGTTATGTATAATGCTATGACTGTTATTCCTTATATATACAAAGTAGCATAATAAAGTTCTCTTACTCTTAGTAATGTCTGGTTTTAAAACTATTAACAATTTATATTACATATAATTGTGATAATCGAACGGCTGCAAATATTGTCATGATGATCTAATGATAAGAATTCTATTGCCATTAGGCTAGTACTACGTATGTATCAGTTTGAATACACACACACACACACACATACACTTGTATTTGATTTTGGTTGTTGCAACTGAGAGATAAATGTGATTTGAACATCTATCAAAATCTCCTAAATAATCAAAGTGATATGTGGACATGTAAAATTAGCTACTATACTCAAATATATTTGATAATGCCAAAAATTTCACCAACAATTAAGAATACTGAATCGAACAATATGATCTCGAACCACACAAATCACGTACCAAATTAATCTATAAAATGTGGGAGAATGTCCAGCAAAAATACAAAAACGCTCAAGTTAATAAAATAACAAGAGTTTCAATCACTCAATCAATATTTGTATGTTAAGTGTGAGTAAAAATAAATCATATCTTCAATCTCTTTTTATTATAGTATGTTGTAGTGATGGAATTAGGAATTGATTCTTTTATCTTGTAGGGATAAGATCAATCTTTGGGTGGAGATAAGATTGATCTCCTAAAATCTCGTTCATTAATATAAAATAGTCTTCTTTCCTTTCTAATATTCTAGTATAACAACAGTTCCTTATCTCTGAAAGTAATGGCCACTTGTCCATACTCATTCTCGATCCGAACATGTCAACTCATACATAATAGCTCGGACATATCAACTCCTTCAAACAGTCTTGCCCTTACCCATCTTGGGCATAGGTATCTCTTCCCTCGCAATGGGCTGACCAACTCATCATCAATTGGTAATTATCAAAGCCCATAGTACCTGATACTTCTTATGGACCCAACTCGGATTTGGCCCAACTAGGTCCATTAAGAATGAGGCAATTCCATGCCACATCAACTAGTCTCCCTAATCTATTTAAGTAGAGGCTAATCGGACAGAGTAACCAATTATTGTACAAATCTGAGCTAGAATGGTTTTGTTTCAATAAACTCAACTACCCACCACTTTCGCATTAAATGTGGCACACTTCGTAATTCACACACATCATAGCTCATTAAAGCCCGCGCTTAATTTAAATTTGAAAAGACAGTTGTCATTCTAACTGACAGGTCCGATCCATCCACACACAGGTTCACCATCTATCACTTAATCATGTCTGCCTATTAAATAGGCTGATTTGACCCTATGCATGGATTATCAATCAATCGAACAGATCAAAACACCTCTTTATCTTCATTTCAAACTCTATAAATGACCTCTTTTTCGTCACTTTCATACTTTCTGAACTTGGATTTTTAAACAGAAAAACTCTAGATTTTTTAAGGAAATTCAAAATGCCTGCTTTCGACTACATCTAGCCTTCTCTTCTACTCATCTCTATCGTTTAATTCATTCTCTCCGCAGAATGGGTGTGAACTTATACATTTTCTTTTAATTCTGTAGTTTAATTGTCATCTTCACTTCAAGTTCTCTTTTTTTTTATTTTTCATTATATATTAATTTTTGCAACTCTTCAACCTTCAACTATGTTGATTCAGACGATACCCGATCCATTAGCTCTATTGGTGGTCTTTCAGCTTTCCCACCGATCTCTATGAGATTAGGGAATAGCTCTCCAAGTTTATCCTCTGTCCGAGTGGAGGAACGACTCATTTCTGTGGAGTCCCCCGATCTTGGTTTTAGGGCTGAACGACCAGTTCAATAACCTTTAGCCTTTGCGAATGAGTCAAGTGATAAACTTACCATCTATGTGGAAGTTTGTCCTAGTACTTCTGCAGCTCTAGCTGTACCCCAGACCCATTCTAAGCCCAACTATCCTCTTCCAGTAGATATCCTAATAGAGGTTGTGACCATAGCTACCCTACTTAGTACCTCATCCTCACTAGAACTTCTTCATTCTACAGTGTCTCAACAAGCCTTAGAAGACCTTCACTTTGAATTTGGTATTCCAATTAATCACGTACTTCTTGAACCCAATCCGGACCAAAGGCCAGACTCACCTCCCCCATGTTATTTGTGTTTCTTTGTAGATCGATTAGAAGCTAATCTCTATTTTCCAATTCCTCAACTCTTCATTGATATATCAATAAAATTTAAGATTCATTTGAACTAGTTTGTCCTAAATGCCTTCCAGCTCATTGCCAGCTTTGCCATGGTAGTCGCTTACCATGGAGCTGAACTTACTATCAAGACTTCAGGTCCTCGCTAATTTTACATCACTTCTCGGGGCCAAGCTAAATTCTTAGCTAGAGCTCCTTCTTCCATTAAAAAATGAAAATCTAGGTGTTTCTTTATGTCAACTTCTCGCTCTTGGGGATTTCTTATCAGTTGGGTTTGGAAAACACCCCACCAAGACAAAATTAACAAAAGAGCTCATCGTCAAGTATTCATGGGGCTTCTCACCGAACTTAATGAAAACACATATGATGTCACTAAGTTGATAGATTCTTTCTTTATATTTTATCATTTTGGGTTGAGCCCCCTCATGATCAACCAACGTTGCCCATTAGGTATTTCCTAAAATTTCTATTCTAATTATTTTTTTGTTTGATCATTAACTTTTACCTATATTATGCAGATTCTTACTTCGGCGAGATATTGTACTCTTTTGAGAAACAACAAGGGGCTACTGCTACTTAACCAAGGGAAAATCCTCCATTTGCCTAAGTTCTCTAAGCCAAGCCATTTCACTTAACTCCTGACTTGTAGGGGGCTCAACTCTCAACACTCCACCACCCTTTAGCACTAAAGATATGGAGCTGAATTGAACTAGCTTCACCCCTCTACTCCTCAATTAGGCTGCCCAGACAAAGACAAATAGCCAGCTCCCGATAAGACCTCCAAATCTTATCCTGCAAGAAAATCAAAGACTCCGACAACTCAATCTGCACAAGAGAAAGATATTTCTATCTATTATGTGCTGGAAACCAAGGATGGAATAATTTTCTATAAAACTTTGTTCCTCATCGGGATAGAAAAATTATTAGCCAATTGAGTAATTTCTAAAAGCTGAACTACGTGGCTCTTTACCACTGTAAGATATGTCAGTCGTAATTCTCTTACTTGAATACCTTGAAACCCGTATGCATATCTGATTGGTATATTATTTTTAGACTACTGTGATATTGGTAGAGCTTTTTTCTAAATGGGAGGCTGGAACTTATCAATAAAGAAAGATTTGGTAGCTGCGAAGGTAACAATCAAGCAGCAAGGTAAGGATTTGGCCAAGCTGGAGAAAGAAGCCATGCTAACAGTGACCAAGAATGCTTCTTACGAATCTCAGATTTCTAAACTTGTGGCCAAGCACAAGGCTGCCGAGGATGAGAATTTCGGTCTCATATTTTCAGTACTTGAAAAGAAATCTAAGCTCAAACAAGAAAGTTGTAAGCTCAGATATGATCAATGGGTGAAAATAGGTTATGACAAGGGCATCAAAGATGGACATTATGGATGTTTGGGCTCTGTGGATGGATGAGAATTCCTCCAGGTCTACTGTCGTGAGATCCTGTAATAGTCAAGCATCACACTACTCACTTGGCCAATATGATTCATGCATTACGTGCTAATTTTATATGCTACTTACATTTCTATTGACATTACATAATTTATTTTATTTTATACGACATTCTTGAATATTAAACTTAATTCTGAAGCTC